>JADLZN010004677.1:53077-216626 GCA_018155175.1 Sinocyclocheilus anophthalmus
CATTGCAAATAAGCTTATATTTCATGAGTTAGAAACATCCTTCATGTGGGCAAGATTTACTCTTAATATTGCATAAACCATCTTTCTCTCACTGGGAAAGAAGTTTTGCAGCACATGTGGGCTTGCTTTCTCTTCATTTACCCAGATGCATTAACTCAGCATTAGTTCTCAACAGAAGCTGTAAACTGACAAGGCTGTGCATTGAAGCTCTAACATTACTTACTGAGTCAGGAAATTGATACACACTGAATAGGCTCTCTCTGCATTGCAAATAAGATTTCATTTCATGAGTAAGAAACATCCTTCATGTGGAAAAGCTTTGCTCTTAACATTGCATAAACCAACTTTCTCTCACTGGGAAAGAAGCTTTGCAATATATGTGGGCTTTCTTTCTCTTCATTTGGTCAGAAACATTAACACAGCATTAGTGCTCATGGAAGCTCTGTAAACCTAGCAGGCTGTGCGTTGAAGTTCTAACATTACTTACTGAGTCAGGAAATTGATACACACTGAAAAGGCTCTTTCTGCATTTTAAACGAGCTTTCATTTCATGAGTCAGAAAATCGCTAATGTGGCAAGATTTACTCTTAAAATTGCATAAACCATCTTTTCTCTCACTGGGAAAGAAGCTTTGCAGCATATGTGGGCTTGCCTTCTCTTCATTTGGTCAGAAAGACTAACACAGCATTAGTGCTCATAGAAGCTCTGAACTAAGCAAGCTGTGCGTTGAAGCTCAAACATTACTTACTGAGTCAGGAACTTGATACACACTGAATAGGCTCTTTCTGCATTGCAAATAAGCTTTTATTTCATGAGTAAGAAACATCCTTCATGTGGACAAGCTTTGCTCTTAATATTGCATAAATCACCTTTCTCTCACTGAGAAAGTACCTTTTTAGCACATTTGGAATTGCATTCTCTTCATTTTCTTTTTTATACTAACAGAGCATTCGTGTTCCTAGAAGCTCTAAAATGCTAGTTATGTGCATTGAAGCTCTAACATAATTTACAGGGCATAAAAGTTCTAACACAATAAAATCTGTATTCTGCATTGCAAATAAGATTTCATTTCATGAGTAAGAAACATCCTTCATGTGGAAAAGCTTTGCTCTTAACATTGCATAAACCAACTTTCTCTCACTGGGAAAGAAGCTTTGCAGCATATGTGGGCTTGCTTTCTCTTCATTTGGTCAGAAACATCAACACAGCATTAGTGCTCATGGAAGCCCTAAGATTGCTGTGTCTAGAAATTGTAACTCACTGAAAAAGCCCTTTCTGCTTTGCAAATAAGATTTCATTTCATGAGTTAGAAACATCCTTCATGTGGGCAAGATTTACTCTTAAAATTGCATAAACCATCTTTCTCTCACTGGGAAAGAAGCTTTGCAGCATATGTGGGCTTGCTTTCTCTTCATTTGGTCAGAAACACTAACACAGCATTAGTGCTCATAGAAGCTCTGAACTAAGCAGGCTGTGCGTTGAAGTTCTAACATAACTTACTGAGTCAGGAACTTGATACACACTGAAAAGGCTCTTTCTGCATTGCAAATAAGCTTTTATTTCATGAGTTAGAAACATTTTTCATAAGGGCAAGATTTACTCTTAATATCGTATAAATCAACTTTCTCTCTCTGAGAAAGTACCTTTTTAGCACATTTGGGCTTGCATTCTCTTCATTTGCTTTTTTACACTAACAGAGCATTAGTGTTCCTAGAAGCTCTAAAATGGTAGTTATGTGCATTGAACCTCTAACATAATTTACAGGGCATAACATTTCTAACACAATAAAATCTGTCTTTCTGCATTGCAAATAACATTTCATTTATGGGTTAAGAAACAGCTTCATGTGGAGAAGTTTGTTGAACATGTATAAAAACCAACTTTTCACCTGGGAAAGAAGCTTTGCAGCATATGTGGGCTGCTTTCTCTTCATTGGTCAGAAACACTAACACAACAGGCATTAGTGCTCATAGAAGCTCTGAACTAAGCAGGCTGTGCGTTGAAGCTCTAACATTCTACCTGAGTCAGGAACTTGATGTGAACTGAATAGGCTCTCTCTGCATTGCAAATAAGATTTCATTTCATGAGTAAGAAACATCCTTCATGTGGAAAAGCCTTCCGCGTAACAGTGCATATAAACCAACTTTCTCTCACTAGGAAAGAAGCTTTGCAGCATATGTGGGACCAATACAAGCCATGAGCACTATTGTATCCAACCTGCGTCTGTTTTCATCATATCCTTCCTCACAGTGGAACTGACACACTCTAAAATACATAGACACCTTTTTAAATTAAACTGTTCTTTGCAGAATATTATCAGAATTAGGTTTTGAAGAATGTTGTCTAATACTGACCGGTCACGTGATTCACCTGACAGTCCACCCCAAACAACAACATGAACCAGTGTAAGTTTCAACTAGAGAAGAATTAAAGCTGCTTTAATAAACAAACTCTATTAATGATTCAAACTGTTGTTTGAAGGATATTGACTGTTTTCACCTTCTTATGAAGAGAGTCCAGTATATGTTCCACTCTATTCACTGTTGCATCAATGGTTGCACTAAAGTCCTAAGGACAAGTACAGAATAATACAGAATTAAACCTGTACTTTGATTTTTTACTAAGTCTCATGTAATATGTAACAGAGGTTGATAGGATTTGTGGACAAATGTCTGACCTGGTCTGTACACACAGAGAGCTCATCAACTGGTATGAAGAGCAGGAGCAATTTCCACTGAAATGACAGGACAAGACCCCTTTGATGAATTCGGCACAACACCGGAACTAACTGTTGTAAAGGCCTGACTGTGTTTACCTGAGTAGGACTTAGTGACTCCATAATGTACTCTGCTTTATCAATTAAGCTTCTGTCACACAAAGACAGTCAATGTAAACATACAGAAATGTAGTGTCTGTAATTAAATAGTGAATATTAATTTCTTTCTATGATACCTTTGTTCAGGTAGAACAGTTGACACTTCCAGATTAAAGGTGAACAATATTTCTAAGGCAGAAAAGTGAAAAGATGTTATTTTATATTTTGAAATTGAGGCGTTCCATCTCTCTTTCTGATACCTACAAAATAGCGTTATCTTCACCCCCATAAACACTGTGCTTAGCATGCATCAGTGCACCTGCTTTATTGACTTAACAATTGGTTATCTATACGATTCCTGTTTCCCTTTCTACCTTTGATCATCTAGACATTTCATGAAGCATTACCTATATATTATATATATATATATCCAAACTATATATATATATATTACCACCACACACGCATTATATACCTTAATTCCTCAAGATAAACTTTAACAGAATTTACAGAAACACTAAACAATGCTGCATTTATAAGAGGAGAAACAAAGATAGCTGTAGTCCTCTGAGGTTGTCCAGAGGACATCAGAGCAGGCAATCATCAATAACTCTATCACAAACAGTAGTGAACAGACCAATAGTATCAGGCCAACTGACGCAAAACCCAAAACAAAGTTCTTAAGTGTGCAAGATAAGACAATATTATCACATTTGATTGAGATAGGGACATTGAAGGGAATTTCTCCTCTTGTAATAAAATATAGTCTCTCTCCTCTCTCTCTCTCTCTCTCTCTCTCTCTCGCCTAGATTGAGTTATATGTACTAGACTATATATGTTTTATTGTCATGTCATTTAGCGTTATCTCAGAAAATGAACACTGAAAACCAGAGGTTGTTTGTTCAGATAAATTGGTGTGTCTCTCCTCTGGCCTTGACAGATTTGATTTATGCAATGATAATATGCATATTCTGATTATTGCATAATTCTGTTCTCATTTTAAATATGGAATAACAAAACTTTCTATTAAAATCAGAGCATGACCTGAATTTAGGTATTAATTCATTAATAACTTTAGTTAAACTAATGTGCTGGTCTACGTTAGTAAGTTTTTCAACCTTACATTTCTTCCTTAACTCCAGTGAAGCTTAATTGATATTTTAATGCACTTGTGATAAATTTGGACATACCTCTCCACATCAGACAAAGCCAGTGCAGATACCACAGACACATCAGCTGGCCTCAGAGAATGGACTGTGAGAAGGATGATAGGACAGTTTATACAATGAAATCAAGCTTAGATCTTAATTTCTTTTCTCTCTGTCTTATTCACAAGATTCTTGTAGATTCCTTTACCAGAAACTGGAGTGCTGGGTGAAGGAGATGAAGCAGCACAATACAGGGGACCAGATTTAACTGCAGAAACAAAACAAACCCTGAAACAAGCCCAGCAACACAAACAAGACAGTGGCACACATCAACAAACTTGACTCACTGTATTGACATGGAAGCACAACTTTGGAGTGACAAATACATTTCTGTGACTGTGTTACCTACATTGCATTGGATGAATTAGAATGAAAAGACTTAGACTTAGAAGACAGATAGAAAGTGAATAACGCATACAGTCTCACATCAGCTCCATGACAGAGTAATTATTAACCTCTCAGTGGGCTAAAAAGGGAAGTCATTTCTAAAGTAATATCAAACCAGTCATTAAAATGTCAGGAAAATAATCTAAGGAAGTTTTATGCATTAAATTGGAAGCAGAGTGGCGGAATATCAAAAGTGATTAAATACCTGCTGAACACCTGCATGCTAGAAGTGCCAGGATCATAATCTGTGCACAGGAAGAGAAAGTTTTATCTTTTATTCCCATGATGGAAATCTGTTTGGACCCACGTGGAGTAAAGAGCAGTTCTGAAACTAAACTGCGACACCTGCTCTAATATATGACTGTAATCTTCCTGAATCACTCAGACACGCCTACTGTTAGTTTGCATGTTTCAAGGTAGATGGTATGGAATTTATTTTTTACTGATCTTATCAAGGTGTTTATTGGTAAGATAATGGCTAGGTCTATAGTCCTGTGGCCGGTTTCATAAACTGCTTGGACTAGTCTTACAAGGCATCTAATTTTTCTTCTTCTTTAAAACTGGCCATAAATGTTATATTGATTAAAAAATAATTATATAAAAATAATTACATAAAAATATAGAGTAGCCTAATTTGAATCTGATAAGCAATACTGATTAACCCCTGGTTAACTGCTAACTGATCAAAATAGTTATTAAGAAACATTCTTGACAGTCATAGTGAGCATATTTATGCAAATGGCCCTTAGTTTTATGTCTTAGGATGATATAACATGTTTTAGTCCAAGAAGAAATTTCACTGAAAAGAAGAAATGGTCCATATGGTCCAAATGTGGATATTATAAAGGCTTTGTAAAGTGCTTTGAAAGGCACTATTCTTTGTTCCTAAAGCTGCTTTACAACACACTGTAAAACAAGGTATTAAGAAAACTTCAACAAAACTTGAATTCAGATGCATTCAGATTTTTAGGTTTTCTCAACTGTTATCTTAAAAATTGTCCTAAGCAAAACTACTTTGTTTTGTCAATTTGAATTTGTTTGTTCCCTCCGTGCAAAATGTACATTACATTTACATTTAATCATTTAGCAAACACTTTTATAAAAGCAAGTGTACAACAGTATACAAGTGTGTAACAAGCTCGTTAGGTCAGCCAACATACAAATACCAGTTGCTTTTCTTTCTTTCTTTCTTTTTTTTCAGAAAAAGAGACCACTAGAATAAGAAAATGTTAGCATTAGTTAGTCAAGTGCTGACGAAAAAGATGTCTTTAGACGTTTTTTGAAAATGGCCAAAGACTCAGCTGCTCGAATTGAGATAGGCAAGTCGTTCCACCAGCTGGGAACAGTCCAGGTAAAGGTCTGTGAGAGTGATTTCGTTCCTCTTTGGGATGGTACCACGAGGCGTCGTTCACTTGCAGAAAGCAAGGTTCTGGAGGGCGCGTAGGTCTGAACTAGCGAGTTTAGGTATATTGGTGCAGAGCCAGTGGTTGTCTTGTAGGCAAACATCAGTGCCTTGAATTTGATGCGAGCGGCTATTGGCAGCCAGTGTAAAAACTGATGAAGAGAGGTGTGACATGCGCTCTCTTCAGCTCATTGAAGACCACTCTTGCCGCAGCATTCTGGATCAGTTGCAAAGGCTTGATAGTACATGCCGGAAGGCACGCCAAGAGAGCATTACAATAGTCCAACCTGGAGAGAACAAGAGCTTGGACAAGAAGTTACGCGGCTTGATCTGACAGGAAGGGTCTTATCTTCCTAATGTTGTACAAGGCAAACCTGCAGGACCGGGCCGTTGCAGCAATGTAGTCTGTGAAGCTTAACTGATCATCCATCACAACTCCAAGATTCCTGGCTGTCCTGGAAGGAGTTATAGTTGACGAACCCAGCTGTATAGAGAAGTTGTGATGAATTGCTGGGTTGGCTGAGACCAATTCTGTCTTAGCAAGGTTGAGTTGAAAGTTGATGGTCCTTCATCCAGCTAGAAATATATCTCAGACAGGCTGCATGTGAAAACAGCTACCGGTGGATCATTCTGGTTTTTCATGAGAAGGTTGCTTGCGGTCATCAGCAAAGAAATGATAGGAAAAAGACATGTTTCTGGAGCAGCTCTAATGAGGACAGTAGATGGAAGAAGAGAAGCGTAAAGAGCAATAGAAACAAAAATGCCTCATCAGCAATAAATTCATTCAAAGCACTACAGATTTCTTGTTCAACAAAACATGTGTCATTATTTAACACAGTAATTGATGTATATTTTGGTAGCCATATAGGCCTATATAATATAATATTGTAGTAGCTTTTTTTAAAAAAAAAAAAAAAAACAATTTTAATACATTGGAACATGCTATATTTGTTACTTTTCAAAGCAAAGAAAGTTTAGAAGCTCTTAACATTACTTCACAACAAATAACTATAAGGACAAAACAACAACAAAGTAAAAAAAGTCTGCAAACAGGCAAAACAATAATCCTATAATAACCACTTAATTTATTAATGCTGCAAAGTATGCTGGGAACTCACAACCCCTTAAGTTTTCAATTATATTGTTCCATTTGAAATGCTTTGTTCAAACAACTGCTTTTGACTAGCTGGGACAACATTTGGGGAATTCTGTGTGGTTTTTATGTCAATTCACATTTCTTAGTATTTGTGACTCAAAAAGGCAAGGTAACACTAGAATTATAAGTTGGGACATAAGTTTACTTACCCCTTGAAGAATATGCAAAATGTTCATAATTTTAACAAAATTAGAGGGATCATGAAAATTGCATGTTATTTTTTTTATTTAGTACTGTTCTGAATAAGGTATTTCACATAACAGATGTTTATATACACTCCACAAGACAAAATAATAACTGAATTTGTAAAAAGACCCTTTCAAAAGTTTACATACCCTTGAATATTAATACTGTGTGTCATTTCCTGGATGATCCACGACTGTTTTTATGTTTTGTGATAGTTGTTCATGAGTCCCTTGTTTGTCCTGAACAGCCTGCTGTTCTTCAGAAAAATCCTCCAGCTCCTGCACATTCTTTGGTTTTCCAGCATCTTCTGCATATGTGAACTCTTTCCAACAGTGACTTTATGATTTTGAGATCCATCTTTTCACTTTGAGGACAATTGAGGGATTCATACATAACAATTACAAAAGGTGAAAATATTTACTGATGCTCAAGAAAGCAACACAGTGCATTAAGCATGTAAACTTTTGAACAGGATGATGATGATGTGTACATTTTTCTTATTTTGATTAAAGATCATATTTTTTTCATTTACGGCCCTTCAGAAGCTACAGAAGATACTTACATGTTTCTCAGAAGACAAAATAAGGACAATTTACCCTGATCCTCCAATTCAAAAAGTCTACACCCCCCGGCTCTTAGTGCATCATGTTTCCTTCTTGAGCGATATGTATTGTGAAAATCACTATACAAATAACTGAAAAATTGTTTCTTTCATCTTAAATGAGTTCTGACTGAAAACTTCAATTTCCGTGCTAATTATCCCAGTGCCAAAGTGAAGAAAACCTATATTTAAACAGTTTTTGTTGTCATTAGTGTGTGTGTTTGGAGGTTCAGGAGTGCAGATCTTGAATCTGATTAGATATGATTAGAAATGCTGAGAATGATGAAAGTCATTAAGGTTTCTGAAGATTTACAGCTTCTCTGATTGTTAAGATAAACATCTCACCGTGAGGTTACTAAACACTAGAAGATAACTAATTTGTGTAACATTGCATGTGCATTTACAGCTCAAAATGATTGACATGTGAATGAGATGATTGATGGCTGAAAAATTTTTGGTTTTAAAAAAAAAAATTTTAAGTCCCTATTACTAGGGTTAGGCTATGAGTATTGTCATGTTTATATAAATGAAATTATAAAACCAAAGTTTGGCTTTCTGGTTGCAATGATAATCGAGTGGCTGAGTGGTAAAGGTCAAAGACTACCTGTGTGGATTTGATTGCTGGTGGTCTATGGATCAAAAGGTCAGATCTCAAAATGCTTTCAAAGGCTATACCAAAAATCTGAAATACTGAACGTAAAATTGTCATAAACTTCCAAAAAACGATAAGCACTATGGAGTGCTTTATAATGAGTTTAACCACTATATTTCTGGGCTAAGATGGGTTTAGTTATGGTTCATATATGATTATGATGTATTTAGCCATAATAAATAAAGTATCAAATCATAGTTTATTTGTTTGTGACTGCGCTAAGGTGCCAGTTTGGATGTCTGTTAAGCCTTATTGTGGAGCCTGAAAGTATGAATGTTTTGTCTCAGAATGTGAACTAAATGCAATATAAATCTTGCATTCAAGATTGTGATTATATGACAAGCAGTTAAATTTATCAATTGGAACAAATGATAAATTTAACAACACATCATAATATGATTCTACAATCAGTCATAAATAAAATAATTTTATTTCATGAGATGTAATGTCTCCATTTTTATTTTTTATTATAAGTGTATTTTTTCTGTTGTCATTATGGGGAGTTTTGCCTCAATCAAAAAAGCCTATGAACACACTGTACAATTTCAAGGACATTTTAAAAATTGCTTGTGAATTATATACATATTTCTAAACATTTAGAGAACTGCTGTTTTTTGACCCCTTTGTTCTTTTATGTTCAACAGAAGAAAGAACTGAATACAGGTTTGGAACAACTTGAGGGGTGAGTAAATGATAACAGATTTTCATTTTTGGGCGAACAATCCTTTTGAACTCTTCCTAGTTTACAAAGACGAAAAGTGTTACAAGAAATAGCACATCCACCAACAGATGGCGCTAAGAGACTGGAATTAGTAGACTTTATTACGTACTGCAAACGTCTACTGTGACGAACCAGCGCCATCTATTGATTCACCTCGGAACACCTGCTGCCTCACACGAGTCAATAGATGGCGCTGTTTCGCCAGTTTAAGCCGATGGTGGAGGCTCAATGGGGTGGAGGAGAGAGGAGAGCGCGAGGAGAGCCCCGGGTCCACACATCACTGGATGCGGCAGCGGCATGTGGACGACAGACACACCGGAGACGTGTGCGGGGACTTTATGCTGACGTCCGGGCTCTCATAGGAGCGCATGACCCGCCGTGATGGCCGGGGGACGCAGAGGACTTGTGGCCCCACAAAACACTTTTCTGGAAAATATTGTCCGACGGTCTAACGGTAAGACGCACCACCACATCCAAAGCAGCGCACTTACAAAAAGAGTATCAGCGGTAGTGTCGCAGATCAAGAAAATAAAGAAACAACTTTTGGGTAGGCTACTTAAGAGACTTAACTTAGAAGAAACCTTTACATAAAAACAACATACTTTTGACTATATACTTAAATAACTACACAAAATAGAAAGTTAAAGGTGTCTGTCACGCGAGGGGGGAAACGCTATGCAGGTGCATAGTGAATGTTTTACAATAGAGCATTTATTCGTTTTTTCTTACTTGAATTGACGGAGCAAACGTTAAACAAACAGTTCTAGTTTTTCTAGATTTTAGACATTTATTTTTATATTATAATTATTATAAAAAGGACTTCTTAATGGGCTGAGGAAAGAGATGATCGTTCTGTATTCGCTGCGTTGACACCAAGTGCTGCTCTTTCCCCATTTGAGTTGTTCTCATACATCCTTCCATCAGCATGCTTTGTGGGATAGAGAACAACTTTAGGTTAAATTAATATTTAATAGCAATTCATATTTTAAGAGTGCTGAAAGGTTGAAAACTGGCTGAGGATCTTCACCAGCACTATCTGTGAGATCAGACTGTGTTCTTGCACCCTCTGTAAGGTCCTTAAAATAGAACCCAAGATCCCCTTTATTGATGTATATCCATTAGGGCTGCTTTTCTTATTCGTGCAGTTTCGTTGCATGCATATGGCCATTTGAAACTAATTGAACAGCAGATGTCCACAACTGCTTAGTGGAAACCACCTCTGCCTTGTCTTTTTGAGCATTGAACCCCAGTTGAGAGATCTCTAAGCTTTAAAAAATATCAAAAAGATGTACTTTTCCATTTAAGTAGGACTTCTATTAACCTCTGAAAACATTGATGTCTGAATGGCCTGCTTGGGTTACTATAGGGTTACTGGGCGTTTTGGAGAAGAACAGGAGGATGAATTCCTCTTCCTCTATGGTGTTTGTGTATTATTTTAACTCTTTTTCTGTTTTCTTTAACTTCCAGTTTGGACATTATCACATAGACACACAGGTATAAACCTTCACCAAGCAGAACACTTGTGCTTTAACCTATTCCATCCCTCCATTATCTCTCTTTCACTATCTTTTGCTTTCTGTCTTTCCTTCCCTCCCTTTCTCTCTCTCTCTAGTTCCCTTTCGACATTTAATATTGTTCTATAACAATTTTTGTTAATTTACAAACGGATAGTCTGAATTTGAATGAAAACCTTGATTAAACTCCTTTGTGGTTTAGTGTTAAAGTGGTTTAACAGTGCTGTTGATATTTCAAAGCTGCTTAGTTATGGTGAAAATAACAATGCAGATGTTGCTACCTGGTCCTCATTCAGTGCTGACAGCACTTGCTGTAAAATAACAAATGTTGGCATGGAACGTTTTTCCTCCATAGTGGTGCGTGTGAGTCCACGTGTGTGTGTGTTTGTTTGTTTCAGTGTGTGGAGTGAACTTCCCGTGTTTATGCTCAGTAGAGGAGAACTGTGCTCTGTGGCAAATCCACCACCATGCTCTTAAATCAGTTGATATCATAGATCTGAGTTTTCCTTCACTTCTGATTCTGATGCTGCCCTTCCACATTTGCTCATCTCATATTTACCCTCCGCATTAGCCATAGAAAGATTAAATGTCTGTATGTGTTTCCTTCATATGTGCAGTCAAAGTGAAAAATGTTGCCAATGAATGAATGAGGTGAAGGACATATTTTATAATGCAAAACAAAAAATATCAGAGCTGATTGTATTTTATTTTAGATCAAAATACAGTGGGGGTCAAAAGTCTGGGATTTAAAATCAAATTTAAACCTTGAAATAATCAGGAATGAAAAAAAAAAGATAAATATGAAATGTTTTCGAGTCTGAACTATTTCTAAGTAAACAAACATTAATCACACAAAATCCTTAATTTTATGAACCCTACTGTATGTAAATATGTAAAGAAAGGCTGCGAGACTGATGAAAGTCATGATACTGTTTACAGTTGACATATTACGTAAGGACAATGCTTATATAAAGGCAATTTATTGCTGTTAAATACTGGAAAGGTCTTCACTGTCCCTCATTTGTGACAGACTACAGTTTCTAATTCTTTTATATCAGATTACAGGTTGTATAGTGTTACTGTGAGCTTGCTCAAGCTTTGAGATACACTTTGTTAAAAGTGCTACTGGCTTACTCAGCAGCCGCTAAATCACTACTGTCAGCTAATCAGCCTGATAGTCTGCTTAACACACTAGCCACTAACACACTAACATTGACAGACATCAGAGGAAAGGTTAAAGCAATGTTACAGAGATGGAGCCCGTTACAGATGACCCTGGCACAGAGAGTTTTCAACAGACTTTTTAATAACAACACAAACTGACTGTCTGCAAAGACACCTGTTGTGCATTTGGACAATGAAAAGATTAATAAGAGACATAGCAGAGTGCTTGAAAGTTTTGTGAAGATGTTAAAGGTATCAGGTTGTGTGTTTTAGCTACTTTCTCACAGTATTATGGGTGTCAGAGAAGAATTTTGATACACTACTGTTAAAAAGTTTGGGGCTGGTAAGATGTTTTAATGTTTTTGATAGAAGTCTTTATGCTCACCAAGGCTGCATTTACAGTATTGATCAACAATACAGTAAAACCGTAATATAATTTTTTTCTGTGATGACAAAGCTGAATTTTAGCAGCCATTATTCAGGATCATATGGCCTTCAGAAATAATTATAATATTCTGATTTGGTGCTCAAGAAACATTTACTATTATTACCAATGTTAAAAATGGTTGTGCTTAATATTTTTGTGGAAACTGTCAAACTTTTTTTTTAGGATTCTTTGATGAATAGAAAGTTAATTTTGTTTTGTAACATTTTGTACCATGTCTTTTTTTGTAACTTCTGATCAATTTAATGTGTCCTTGATGAATAAAAACGTTTAAATTATGACCCCAAACTTTTGAACATAGAGTAATGTAAAACATAAGCTTTCGTATTTCAGATTATACTGGCCAAAAACCAAACAGGGATGGGATACATGTGTATGACCAGCCACAACTATTTATTTTGGTGGGATAAACAGGACAGCTTTTTTTTTTTGGCTTCAAAACTGATGTAACAGTGATAGTTTAGGTGGAATATACAGGTGTGATCAAGCATATCTCATTTACTTGCTTTAAAGTGTCTCAAACAAAACTCTTGAATATCTTGAAAATATTTGATACTACAACTGAACTTTGGCAAATCCAGCAATTAGTTATTTCCTAGACTTGCAAACACAAACCTATGAACCCTGACTTCCAGTAATTACAGAGAACCCAGTTAATTATATTTAAACAAACGTTTTGCTCTGCAGCCAGATTTTTAAATTCTTTTTGCTATATGGATCACAACAGTCTGTAGGTTTGAGGCTGAGACTACCATGTTTCTTTTTGTTCACCGTAACAAGAAAAAACCCTATAAGGCAGGGAACTGTACCTGGACAAGTGGATCTCAGAAGGAACATAGAGATAAACTTGTTATTTTAGTTTGAATGGGGTTGCAGGATAATGTGAGAGTGGTTCGTGTGTTGAAGCAACACTACTGTGCATAACCATCTCAGGTACAGACTGATCAATTTGAAGCTGAAATACTGAGTGTTGTCATAAACATAAAGCAGCCGTGACAATGTCCACCCATCCTGCCTCATGTGACATTACCATAGCGACCGACCTCTAGTTTTCTTACTGTTGACCTTGTGCCTGGTTCCTCTCACCTGTTTCCTCCCCATACCCTCCTGTGCTCTTTCCACAGACACAAACTTTGTGTTGGGAAATGCCCAGATCGTAGACTGGCCCATCGTTTACAGTAATGATGGCTTTTGTAAGCTGTCCGGCTACCACCGTGCTGAGGTCATGCAGAAAAGCAGCACTTGCAGGTATCAGACTTCATGCAGAGATGGTTTCATGTACTAGTTTTTATATCACATCATATTGATCATATTTTCTTTATAAGAGAGAGGCTGGCAGAGAGAGAGCTGCAAGTTCCTGTAGAAAGGCGCTTGAATTCAGTATACATGCAATTGACCATTTACAGTATTAAATGCCGCATTAGACAGCACAATATACAAGATAGTACAATATTTTGTAGTAGATATTATATACAAGATAGTACAATATTGTTTGTAATGAAGTATGCCCACAATACAACCCAGTATACGTACAGTACAATATTGTATTACAATATGCAATACAATACAGTATATAGTACTACACTACACTATGTAGAGTGGAATATGGGGAAGTAAGAGTGCAAAATAATTTAATAATAAATATATATTTTAAAGAAATACTGTAAGGAGGCATTAAATTGATCAAAAGTGACAGTAAATAATGATACTGTTACAAATATTTATATTTCAAAATATGATATAGGCGTTCTTGGAAATCTATTCATCACAGAATCCTGAAAAAAAGTATCATATTTTTCACAAATCTTGTGCATCAAATCAGCATATTAGAATGATTATTTGACACCGAAAACTGGAGTAATGACTGCTAAAAAAATTCAGCTTGCCATCACAGAAATAAATTACATTTTAAAATATATTTTAAATGTATAATCTTTCTCAATATTACAGCTTTTACTGTAATTTTTGATCAAATAAATACAGCCTTAGTGAACAGAAGAGTCTTCTTTCAAAAACATTAAAAAATTGTACCAATGGCAACTTTGAACGCTAGGGATGTAGCAGAAAAAAACACAGTCAAATGTTTTTTCTGTTACATATGCCTTATGTAATTTTTCTAAATTTCCTGTGGCAGTTTTTACATATGATAAATGTCAGAAATGGAGTTGTAAGTGTGAAAGTGGCTGCCTTCTGTGGGGTTAGTTAGAGCCAGCAAGTTTTGAACTCTTACTGTTCCTTGATATGCCAAACTCAAGACAAGCTCATTAGCGTTACAGCTCCAGATGTCTCAAAGAGAAATACATTTGTAGAGTCTCTCGAATGTATCATTCCTCCCTCTCTGCCTCTCTCATTACAGTAAAGCAAAGCTGGACTAGCTTTCAGTAAACTTTTGATTTTATCCGCTCATCATGACTCAAAAGATCCACTAAGCAACAGACCCACCCATTATTTCAATATAAGTCTCTAGAGATCAAAAAGTTAAATGGAAGGTAAAAATGAATGTTATGACCATTTAACTACACCAAGGTTGTTCTGATTTTCAACCCATATGACTTACTTTCTTCTGTGGAGCACAAAGATTAGAATTAGCAAGTGGACATTGTTCCACTCAGTGAAAGTGAAAGGGGACCGGTGTTGCTGCGTAGCAATAGCCTGTTATAAAGTATGCGCTTGTATGTTTGTCGGAAGAAATGTAGGCATGATTAATATGTCCTTCTTATGGGTACTTTTTTGTCATTTTGGAATTTGAAGCCCTGGTCACTGTAATTTTATTCAAAAAGCGCAGCATCAACATTCTGCTACTTCTCCGTTGTGTGCTACAGAAAAAAGAAAGTCAAATGGATTTAGAATGACATGAGTTAATGATGACAGAATTAAAAAATTTTTATGTCAACCTTTAAAATGAAGTCAAATGAAATTATCAAAAACTGCTTGAAAACTGTCTGCCTCTGACTGCGATTTACATTTATTTTCTCTCTCAGCTTCATGTACGGAGAGCTCACAGATAAGGACACATGTGAGAAAGTTCGGTTGACTTTCGAGAACTATGAAATGAACTCATTGAGATCTTGATGTACAAGAAAAAAAACAGTGAGCATGCACACAACACACACACACCCACACCACACACACACACACACTACACACACACACACACACACCACCACACACAGAGGCACACACAACTGAGCTGTGAGAACTGGGAGCAGGAACACAGCAGTCCTGGTGCATACATTTGTTATGCTAATCTTAATGAATATGCATAAATGTGTAAAACAGAGGTAATACAGTTTTTTCTTCAATAAAAAAAAAAATCACTTTTTTTTTCTCTGACATGTTATATATCAATGATTTACAGGCACGGTTTTGTTTTTCCAGGAACGCCGGTTTGGTTTTTTGTGAAAATAGCGCCTATACGAAATGAACAGGAGAAGGTTGTGCTCTTCCTGTGTACGTTTAGTGACATTACAGCATTCAAACAACCAATTGAAGATGATTCCTCCAAAGGTACGTGTTGTTCAGATGTATTTTATGAACATGTTAGTGTATTTCAGTGAAATTAAGAGTGAATGTTGAATGTGTGTTATATCTGTGTTCAGGATGGGGGAAGTTTGCTCGTCTGACTAGGGCTCTGACCAGCAGTAGAGGGGTCCTGCAACAACTGCAGCCCACTGTACATAAAGGAGAGAATGTACATAAACACTCGCGCCTTGCAGAGGTACGTGTCTGTGTGTCAGTCTGATACATTTCATTTTATGCCTGTGAGTGATTCTGGTGTGCATCAGCAAATGTTTGCTTCCATCCGTGTCAAAGATCAAACTAACAGTAGGAAGGCTATCCTTCACACTGTGTGTTTCCAGTCCTCCTGCAGGGAGATTAATAAGATATATGGGGCATTTTTTAATAGTTTACAAACCAGGGTCAGAAATTAACAGAACTTTGTGACAAAAGTGCCACCAAATGTGAAGAAAAGACCCAGAAATTAAAATGTGGGGGCCAAAAATGTCCCGTAATGAATTCATCTGTAACAAATGATACATTTTGTTACATTCTATTCTAGGCCTAGCTAATTATACCAATATCACACAAAAGCTGTCATGCAATGGAGCTGCCAGATTAGTTCTGTATTAGTTATTTAATCCATGGTGACAGTAAGCTATAAATAACAATATAATATGAGCAATATAAACTGACTACTGTATATAATCTGCTCCAGCTAATCATTTGCAATAAACAAGTAAAGGGAGAATGTACAGTCCAGTGTATCGGATGCCTAAACAAATAAAGAAATAAATAAATAAATAAGCGTTATTTACATTTTTATTCATTATATTTTAAGTGTAGAGATTGCAGAGAGACTGTAATACAGGTGTTGTGAGACAACGGCATGATCAGAAATATTTCAAAGGATTCCCAGAGTCAGTACTAATAAATGATATGTAAATTCATAATAAAAAAAGTAATAAATATTAAATGACATGGGTTTTGTTAAACCCATTTCAATGTTTAAATCTAAATACATTTGAAATGAATTAAGTTAATATATTGATGATACATATATTTTTAAAAAGAAAGCCATAAAGGTTTTGGGAATTTTCTATTGGGGATCGGGACATAACGTACAATAAATTAAAATTTATTCAACACATTATTTATAATGGAAGTATTTTAGTGTAGTTAAAGGGTGGTTCACCCAAAAATGAAAATAGGCTGCGTTTACTCACCCCGAAGGCATCCTAGGTGTATATGACTTCTTCTTTCATACGAATCCAGTCGGAGTTAGATTAAAAATTGTCTTTGATCTTTCAAGCTCTATCATTACACTCAGCGGGTGTTGCATTGCTTCAGTCCAAAAGACCTGAAATAAAAAGCGCCCTTCCATAAAAAAAAAGGTCTCACAGGCTCGGGGGGTGTGGGGGGGGGGGGGGGGGGGGGGGGGGGGGTTTATCCAAAAGTCCATTAAAAATCTATTTTAGTCAGTGACAAGGCTTCATCTGTATCTGTTAAACAGACGAGATGAGATGTTTAACAGGATGTGATTTTTCTTTGAGGTGAGTCTGCTGTAAGCCGAGATGGGTCATTGCTCTTCCTCTCAACTCAGATAAACAACCATCCGCTGCCTCTCTCTCTGTCTCTCTCTCACACAGGTTCTCCAGCTGGGCTCAGACATCCTGCCCCAGTACAAACAAGAGACGCCCAAGACCCCTCCTCACATCATCCTGCACTACTGTGCCTTTAAGACCACCTGGGACTGGGTCATCCTCATTCTCACCTTCTACACCGCCATCATGGTCCCCTACAATGTCTCGTTCAAAACCAAGCAGAACAACATCACCTGGCTGGTTGTGGACAGCATTGTGGATGTGATCTTTTTGGTAGACATTGTACTGAATTTCCACACCACGTTCGTGGGCCCAGCCGGGGAAGTGATATCAGACCCAAAACTGATTCGCATGAATTACATGAAAACCTGGTTTGTGATTGACCTGTTGTCCTGTCTGCCTTATGATGTCATCAACGCCTTTGAGAACGTGGACGAGGTCAGTACAACGCACAAGTTTATTTACACACACACACACACACACACACACAAACATGAAACAGTGATCAATAATCAATTATCGGATCTGTTATGGCATTGTTTTTATTCTTGTTTTCCAGTATGCTGAAGTTTATTACAATGTTTAAAGTAAGACGATGTGTATAGGAAGTGTTAAAATAAAGCGGCAGACTGCAAGAATTTAAGAGAGAGGAACATATACTTTATGTAAGATGTGCCAAGTTAAGGAGTTTGCAAGTGAACAAAGAGCATTTTTTAAATATTACAAATATAGCCAAGGTGAAATCCGTTATTTTTGCTACTCTATAGTGCCACATAGTGTCCTAGCATTACAGTGCAATTGCAAAAATAATGACTGTCTGCAAACAGGTTTTCCTTTCTGCCATTGGTCAGGCAAGCAGATAATCCCGCCCCAAACACATGGGGCAACCTGGAAATTAGCATCCCCCTGGTTCTCTCAAAGAAAAAACAAAATAAAGGGCAAAAGGTTATATATAATATAATATAATAGATAGGGGTGACCCTGAATAGTCGAAGATTCGATGCTTCGATAGGAGGAGCCTGATTCGACTACCAATCTTGCAGTCGAATATTCGCAGAGGTGTTATGATCATACCATTTTGGCTATATGGGGGTGCTCAAATGTTTGATTTCACATAGAACTACTGGTTTTTCTCCCATTAAGTTAATATACAGCCTATTAAGATAATACTGTAAATAAGAATCTGAAAAAAAAGAAGCAACAAATAAATATTTTAAAATGCGTGAATAAATCCAACCACCGCTATGGATTTAAGTTTCACTTTCCATAATCCGTGACCGACAGAGGAGCATCTTGGCGGCAGGGATTTAAAACTTTAACAAGACTCAAATTGACACAGGCAAAAGAGTGAAAGACTGGATGTTTTTGATCAGGTAGGGTACAAGTGATTTCAAAACATTTCAGCCGGTTTATATATATTGTGTATATATTATTTATCTCGTATAATATATTACGTGAAGAACGCGTGCACAAAAGGAGTTCATTCAGAGCCACGCAGACACGTTCATGTGCATTCGGGGCATTTTGTGCAGATAGCCTATAAGTCGTAATATTAACGTTATGTTGTATAAATAACAAAGCGTATTCTATATGAGATAAATGATGAGGTTTAAAACATTGATTAAAAACCTGCTGCTTCATTCTACTGGTCATCTTCAGCGCGCGCAGCTCAAAACAGAAATGCAGAACATTAATAACTACTGTCATATACATAACCTTATAATGAGAGCACTATTGTAAAAAAATTTTGTGAATTCTTAGGGTTTCGCTGACCTTTAATGTTAACTGTCTTTTAATCAAAACATAAAACATTCTTTACCCTATTTGTATCTGCGAGGCGTCCATTACAAATTTTCCCTGTATGTTAACGTCAGGATGTCGATGTCTGACTGTAATTGTATTTTTGCCACGCCCAAAATTCAGAGATTCGGCTATTCAGTCGAAATCGGTAAATTCGAAAAATCGATTCGACTATGAAAATCCTTAAGTCAGGACAGCCCAAGAGTAGGGTTAATAGATTTTCAGGCTTTTGGATTATTCAGAAAAAAAGCTCTGTGGCTGAGGAACGTTCATGATTTCTACACATTCTGTCATTAAGGTTAATTTTCACAAATTTTACACAAATTTTATGAAGTTTGAAGCTAACGTGAGGACATAAATGAATGACAAACAGTCACATGAAATCATCACTGCAGTGAAAGCGACTCTTTCAATCTTTATTTAAAATCTACTATTTTGATGAGTTTATCTCTGTAGTCACATTTATCCTTTAGTCACTTGTTAGCAACCTTGATTTTTTAAGACACAAAGGCTTAAAAAAATCATGAGTGGGTTATATTTGATGTATTTTATCTCATGGAATAAAACATGAAAATATCTTGAGCTTGCGTTAACCACAGACAGGGGCGATTCTAGGATTTTCATTTTAGGGGGCTAGCCCCCAAATGAGGGTATAATATATATCTATAAACATGCACTGGAAAATGTATTACATTGAAAGTTAAATTTTCAAATGAAAATATCAACACGATCGTTTTATAAAATATGCGTTCATATGTGCTTCATTTTCACTGGAGGAAACAGCTGTGCTGTGATGAGGGGTGAACGCAGCGAAAACTTAGGCTACAACCGATTGATATTTTGTAAACTGTATTTATGACAAAGAACAAAACTGCACAGATGCAGATATTACAACAATCTATCAATAAACACACACCTCGTCCTCTGTTTCTCGCTCTGCGCCGCCACGGACTAAAGAATGCGCTGAAAGACAGGGAGGAGCCGATCGAAGTCTGCCGCAGTTTTCATATGAAATTTAAAGGGGACTGAGGCGATCACGAATTCAGTGTATAGTTTATGGAGCTAATCGCAAAATTTTAGGGGGGCTGAGTAGTAAAATGGCCTAGCGACGCCCATGACCACAGACCTTATTTCAGGCATTTATCCAAAAACCCATTAAAAAAAATACTCATTGCCTTTGGGAAGATGGAATCAGAAGTGCAAAAATGTTGATTTCCAGGCTTCAGGATCATCCTTAAAATGAAAAAAAAAAAAAAAAAAAAAAAAGAAATACGCACATCACCCTTAAATTTACTGACTTAACTGTTTGTTGTAAGACTGGATTCTGTGCAGCATCTGCTCTGTTTCAAACTACACAAACAGCAAGCCTGATCTCAGATCAGTATTGTACAGTAAATCTCTGGAGAGATTCTGAATCAGTTTATCTGCCTTGAACTACTTATACTGACCAACAGCCTAGAACAATTGCTCATTGACACAGTATTGATATTTAGAAGTCTGGAAATGCATACAAGTGATTACTTTCAATGTTTACATTCAATTTACGTTCAATGTTTGTTACTCTGTTTCATAAACACATTTGATTTCTTTAATAATATGTTTTCAGTGTCATATAAGATTTTGTTTAATATCTGTGGACAGTATGCACAGATTTTCTGTGCTGATTTGGGAGGAAATTGGTGCAGTTAAGCTGAGTTTACATTTATTATCTATTTAAATGTAATAAAACAAGGCTGTGAGTATTTATTTAATTTAAATGTAATAAAACAAGGCTGTGAGTACTACAAACTTACAGTATGGGGATATCTGAATGCATTATCAGATCAGACAAAATATGTAACAATCAAAAACACGCAAAGGACAGGCGAAGTGGAAAACATTTTTGTCCCATGTGGGCCTGGTAATAGACATGAATAATGCATTTAAGAATGGAAAAACTGAAGAAAAGCATTGGACTACTCTGCTGGCTCTCATTACAGAGAAAACCTAGCTAGCATTGATGTTACAACTCAATAGTCTAGGGGAGATCTTAATAAGTTTCTACCTAGGGTCTGCTCGTAACTATCTTCAGATATTATTTTAAATGCACCAAGGGGAAGGACAGCAACAGATAAACAAAACTAAATCCAAAAATATTCATACATACAGTAGGCACACTTTGTGATAAGACTTAATTTTTCCATATTTACTCAAAACACCTGTTCAGAATGGCTATTAAACCTGTGCGTATCTTTACAAGTGGCAGTATAACAGCCCTGCAACATCAAACTGATAATTTGTCTGAGTGCTTTGTGTGAGGGATAGTATTTGAGCTTGTAATGGAGCAAATCTTTGGCGCTAATTAATATTGATCGGGGCGTGTGAGAGTGAAGCACACAAACCCTTTCATTGATCTCAGGCTAAGAGTTCATTTCAATGCTATCATATTTACACTTTGAATTTTTATTTAAAGCATTTGAGTGCTTTTGAGTAGAAGTTAGATCTTGATTTGTGAACCTCACTTTAATTCTCTATGTCTCTCTCTCTTTCGCTTGCTGGATATGGGTGATAGTATAGTAAAGTTGGGGACTGAATCGATGGTGTGTGATTCTTTGAGTCGGTGTGCTGGATGAAGCTTTTGCTCTGGATCAATCTCTGACCATATAACGATTTAAACTGAGCTGTCTGTCTGCATTTAATTGAACTCACAATCAATTTCCGCCACTGCTCAGAGGATAAGCACAATCTCTCTGCCCAATGTTAACGCCGTCACACTCCACACCTGCATTCCACAGCATTCAACTATTATTTGTGCTTAAAGGGATAGCTCACCTGAAAATGAAAATTGGGTCATCATTTACTCAACTTTAAAGTCGGCATGAAATGAAAACTCACCCTATGTATTTTTAAATGCATGTTACAGTACGTTCCATTTGTAATTTTAATTTTTTTACCTCACTATGTTTAATCAAAATGCCATAACTGGACCTTCCAGTGAAAATGTCACTTCTATTTGGTGAAATATGCAGGACTTCTCTAATCATATATTAAGCTACAATGTCACTACAATGTGACAACGGCATTTTGAAATTTAGCCACTTGGGAAAGCGTCTTCAAAATGCCAAAACGTAGAGAAAAAGATTTTCAAATATATCCAGATTTGTGTAGACATAGGGCCTGTTTACACCTGGTCACTTCATGCGTTTTGTCTGATCGGATAGCTATCCGATCGTGAAAAGACCTTGTGTAAATGCCCTCCGAACTGATTTCGAGACGGATCCGATCACTCAAACCACTTCAGGAGGTGGTCTGAGACGCATTCCAGATGAAACTGGACAAGTGTAAATGCATCAGGTTGTTGAAACCACATATGTAAATTTTACTCCTCCCAAAATGTTAAAAAAATAAATGTGTGAGAGCGTGTTTTACATCTTATAGTCAGATATGACCGTGCTAATGCAACACACATCGCCGCAGATGATATATAGCATCGCAAACTGCCGCAAATGGAACTGAAAGGTAGCAGACGATCAACAAGCAATCATCTCCATTAAAAGTAGAGAGCCTAACTTATCTTTCCAGTGCTGATGCTGCACTCTCTACTTTTGCGGTCATTGATCTTGAAATTAGCTGATGAGAAATAAAATGCAGCACATATCTATTGCTTTTGTTGACGTGAACTCTGTTAAATTTAAATATAGCTCGGGAATTGAAGATCGGATTTATATCCATTTTGCAGAGACACATTTATGTGGCCAAGTGTAAATGGAACCATTTTAGCAAATCAGACAGATATCCGATCACTAAAGACACATTAAGTGACCAAGTGTAAGCAGGCCCATAGCCTTAGCCATAGCTCACGTTTTTAGATTTTAATAATTCATTACACTCAGATGTATGCCACTATATGGAAGAAAAGATCTGTTGCTACTCTTCATTACTTACTTTATCCACACAAGAAGACAGTGGGGTTCAGTGTTGTTTTGACACTGACATTTTTTGGATAAATCCAGGTGAAATATTGTGTAAAGAATCTGAAAAGAAAGCATACAGGTTTGGAACGACATGAGGATAAGTAAATGATGACAGCTTTCATGTGGGACAAACTATCAACTTTAGGGAAATTTTGACTTTATATATATTTATATATAATATATATATATACATATATATATATATGATATATATATTATATATTATATATATATATATTATATATAGATATATATATATATATTTGCTGTGATTCCCAGTGAAAACACACACACTCAAACTCACACTACTGTAAGTCAAGTTACAAATGAATATGATACCAGCACATTCACCCACTCAGACGCTATTCCCTCCCACTTCCACTGTGTTGCGCACACACACACACACATGCACATATGCATGATCCGGGCTTTCATCATGCCCCTGGGCATATGGCTTTTCAGAGGGGCTGTCAGCACCAGTTTACCATGATCAGCTACATCAAGCTCATCAGATCTGTCTGCGCACACTGTCGGGCTTTGAGCTCAGCAGAACCAGCCCAAAGAACAGAGCACCACCATAAATAACAGCATCCTTAGAGAGTTATGCAACACAAGGCGAATTCGATCCCAAGGTGATGACTTTCTGATGGAGAATAATGCACACTGTCTGGTGTTTGCTTTCTGATTGATTTGTATTTGAAATAGTGGCGGAAACGGCTGAAGTTCACACTGAGGTGAACCTTAACAGAAACATTTGTTTCTTTACAGTAGGAAAGCATTCGGGGAAAAAAGGCCAATACAGCATTCGGGTGGTTAGAATAAAATAAGAGCATTGGACAATTTTATTTTAGTTGAACATTTTCATAGTTTTCATTACCTAATAAACACAAAAAGAGGATGTTTTGCATTAGCTTAAGAAAATGAAATGCAAAAAGTGTACATTTGGTTGTAACTGATCAACATTACTGATCAAAGCTTTGGGGTTGGTAAGATCTTTTTTTTGTTTTGTTTTGTTGTTGAAAGAAGTATCTTATGCTCACCAAGGCTGTATTTATTTGATTAAAAAATACAGTAAAAACAGTAATATTGTGAATATTTTACAACATTAAAATAACTGATTTTCTGTGTCAATATATTTTTAATGTAATTTGTTAATGTGTTGGCAAAGCTTAATTTTCAGCAGCCATTTCTCTTCAGTCTTCATTGTCACATGATCATTCAGAAATCATCTAATATGCTGAAGAAATTTCTTATTATGTCAATGTTGCAAACAGTTGTGCTGCTTAATATTTTTGTACAAACCATGATACATTTTTTCAGGATTCTTTGATGAATAGAACAGCATTTAATTGAACAATATAAAAATATACTTACTCTCACGGGGATCAATTGAATGCACCTTGCTGAAACAAAAAAATCTTACTGACCCTAAACTTTTCAATGGTAGTTCATGCTTTTGTGTTTTTGCCCCCCCCCCGCTGCCACAGGAAATGATGGGAAAATGTAGTTTTGTCAACACGGCTCTCACTAAAAATGCCTCAATGAGCAGAAATGTACTTTATCACAATCTATTAGACTAATCTCAATTGAGCCTTCCATCTAATTCTTTCATTAACATGCCCCCATTAACATGTGGATTTTCTGTGGAAGAAAATCCACAGCTTCTCATTGGTAATTATGACATTGTGGTGCCATTAATGATTGTTCATAAATCATTATTTCAACATATCCTAAAGGCAGCATTAGTGCTTTGCAGATAATTGTATGCTGAAATTGCTTGGATGGGAAGTCTGCATCTATGTTTAAGTTAACAATGTCACAAACTATGCCAAACACACTATGGCATATTATCTTTTTACATACTCAAAAGTGTCCATTCCCATCAGCAAATGACGCACAGGACATACTTTTAGAATAAGAGAATGCAAATTGGAATGCAACCACTATTTCTTTCTCTCAAAGGACAAACACAAGGACCAGGCTTACATTCACACACACATCACTCGTTTCGTTTGCTGGAACAGGTGCATATTGTTATGGCCTACAGGGAGAGCTGTGTGGTTTTTAATAATCGAAATCCTCCTCAGGTGTTTCATTTCAAAACTTTCGTTTGCATAATTACCTTACGTTGCATAACCCATGTCTGATTTCACAGAGACATCTGTCATTGTTTCGCATTGCCTTTGCAGGGGAAGCTTTATTATTAATGTCTGCGATGCCTGTGATCTCACTAACAGGCCAGGCTCTGCTTTTTCACTCTTGATTCAAAGCGCCATGCTTTTGTTTGCAATAACTGTTCACACATTCTTCTGTTGACCATTGTCATTCTCTTTTGTGTTTTTTCCCTCCTCATCCCTCTTTCTTTTTGCATGTCCCTTGCACTGCCTGTGTTTATTGTGGGCGAATGAAGAACTGGAATCATCGAGCTGTCACTCAAGTAGGCCTTTCATCTCAAAACTCGGCATTTGATTGATATGCTGTGCCTCAGGGCATCAATCAGACATTGATGTAAACCAAAAACAGTATTAGACCTTAGTTTATTATATCATGTTTCTAATCAAATCATTCTACAGAATCTTTTTCTTTTTTTTTTTTTAAATGAAATTTTTTTTTTTTGTCATTTGTGTGGGTATTAAAACTGATGTCTGGTATGTCGTGTTGTAACTCCGGGATGTGTTGATTGGTACGTAAGGGTGTTTAAAGGAATATTTCACTCAGAAATAGAGATACTGTTATTATTTACTCCTTCTCTTGTTGTTCCAACCCCATTTGCTGTCTCTTGCTCTCACTGGAACACAAATAGAGAATTTTTATACGTTTGAGAAAAACATTTTCGCCACTCAGTTTTAGACAATATTTAATGGAGACTTCATCTGTTAAGCTCCACATAGACCAAAAAGCACCATAAAAGTAGTTTATTACTTATTTATATTATTTATTTATTACAGGTCATCTGAAGTCATGAAAACTTTGTGTGAAGAACACACCAAAATATAAGCAGTTATTTAGGCTGGATCATTGACTCAGTGAGTTGAACTCATCAATGAATTATTCAAAACGGTTTAACAACCAAGCTAACCATTTCATTGAAAAGAACTGGCTCAAAAGAATCATTTATTCACTGATCTAGTTCTTGAGTTCAACTAAATCAGAAAATAGTTTGTAGCGGCTCTCTCTCTTTTTTATTTATTTTTTGTATTTGGTAATTTTCTGAACTTAAAATAATTGATTACTATAAACTGTTACTGTATAGATAAACACTGCATGTAAACTCCAAAGTTAATAACAGCATACAGGTTTGTAATGACATGAGGGTGAGTAAATAATGACAGAATTTCATTTATGCACACTGACCGGACATACTGTAGTAAAACAAAGCAGCACAAATACATCCAAAATGTCTTCCCCCCCCCCCCAAAATGTCCTTTTTATTTTTTAAATACAGCAAAATGGCTAGAAAGAAGCCTCTTTTTTTTTTCAGTGTCTCTTTGAAGAAAACTGAAGAAATCACTAGAAGTGATGTAATTTGTATTTGTAATATATACCCAACTAAATCCCTGGATAAAAAGATAGTCTTATTCCTGATATGAAAAATGTGTGAAAAATAAATAATACACACATATACAGAGTCTAGGGTTACAGGGTGATTTTGGCTTGAATATTTAAAACAGACATTATACATATTTAATGTTATTGTTGTGACCATTCCCCTAAAGCAAATCTCTACTGTAGTGTGTATTGATGTCCTTGTGTGTATAGTAGTTTGTTTGATTGACATGCAGTGCACTCAAGAAAGCTGTTTTATTCATGTACATGCACTCATAGTTCACCCAGTAAGGAATTTATAATATATAAAACATTAATTCAGCCAAATTTCAAAATTAAGTCATCACTACAACTAGTAGTGGTTCATCTCCTGTTCTGTTTCTCAGAATAATGTTTGCAGTAACTCTGGTGACAAGAAATAATAGGGGAAAAAATAGGGAAAAATCATGCTTTGACAACACAGAAGTACACTTTTAGAAAAAGATTGTACACTTAGGTTATTTTTGAATATATTCCAGCTTGTTTGTTCAGATCTGAGGAGTTCTTTGTTCTGGCTGCTCAGGTGCTGTTGCTGCTCTCTGTATTGTTGATTTCAGAGGGCTGGCTTGGCAGACGCCTGTGCATATTTATAAATGCAGAGAATCTGTGCTAAGAGAGACAATGCACTTTGTTTAGACTCAAGAAAAAGTGTTTGTATAATTGCTTTCGGCCTATAATGTTTATATTTGATGGATGGATGGATGAAAACATATCAACACACGTTTGAATGATAATGCTCTATGTATAACTCTCTCCATCTCTCTGTCTCTCCTTCAGGGTATCAGTAGTTTGTTTAGTTCACTGAAGGTGGTTCGGTTGTTGCGTCTGGGCCGGGTGGCTCGCAAACTAGATCACTACATTGAATACGGTGCGGCTGTTTTGGTTCTGCTAGTTTGCGTGTTTGGGCTGGCGGCCCATTGGCTGGCCTGCATCTGGTACAGCATTGGAGAATATGAGGTGATTGACGAAGATCGTAACACAGTTCGTACGGACAGCTGGCTTTATATGCTGGGAGAGATCAGCGGGTCACCCTATCGCTTCAACACCAGCGGGATGGGAAGATGGGAAGGCGGACCTACAAAAGATTCTGTCTACATTACGTCTCTGTACTTCACCATGACCAGCCTGACCAGTATTGGCTTTGGAAACATCGCTCCAACCACAGATGGGGAGAAGATCTTCGCCGTGGCCATGATGATGATTGGATGTGAGTTGAAAAGCTTTATTTTTTTCTCATAAACACCAGAGTGAAAAAATGCAGTGTTGATAAGTCTCAAGGCTGTTTATCATATGAGAACAAATAATTGTTGTGCGTAGAAAAAACTAACTAGCACTGTACAACTAGGTTAGCTAGCTAGCAAGTTCAGGCCTCAGCAATAACAATGACCCACTGGCCAAGTTTTAGGCCAGTTGACAGAACTGTTCTACATTTTTTGATTATTTGCATGCATGTTTATGCCTTGCAAATGTAAGCATGTGTTTTTCTGTGACATTTGGGTGCAAATTCTGCTTGACAACTTTTTAAACTGGTCAACTTTTTTCTAACTGGCTAACAGAAAAAGTTTTTAGCCACAGAAGGTACTTTGGTCAAAACGTTGCCATGATATCTTCCAGGGTGAAATGATCCGTTTCTAATCACATTACCCCATCAATTGTGTTTTGATTCATTTGTGACCATTTTTGCTGACTGAGACAGCTACCTTTCATTTGGATCTGTTAGTGAACAGTGATTTGTTATAAAGACAGATGAGAGAAATAATGGAGCGTTGACTCTAGAGATGATGCCTGCAGGGTCATCCACGGCGGGGCTCTCGCAGATCACACTGCCATTGAGCTGTGATTCACCATTCAGAGGAAAATGAGTCAGTTCCATTATATATGTTACTAAACGGCCGCTGCCCGCATGTGTTATTATATGGTTGAACTTCCTCACTGAGAGGTTATTTTACAGTAGTAAACATGACAGAACGTCTATGTTACTTGTGTAACCCTCGTTCCCTGGAGGAGGGAATGGAGACGTCACGTTGGTGACCGATGAATTGGGATTTCGCTTAGAGAGACCAATCCACTTTGAATTTTAACTAAACGAGCCAATGCACATTGGTCTGCGATTATTGCATCCAGCTGATGCTGATCACAGCGTGAGTATAAGTAAGCAGCAGATGCAGCGCATATTCAGGTTTAGCTGAGGAGCCGAGCCGGTGACCCGGCCGGTCAGCTGTGGTACAGGAGCTGTGGCGACGGGAAGTGACGTCTCCGTTCCCTCCTTCAGGGAACGAGGGTTACATAACAGAAACGTTCCCTTTCAGTCAGTCACTCTCAACGTCACGTCAGAGGACCGACGAATTGGAATCCTACCAAAAGGCCACAGCTACCGCACCTTCCAGTGTCCTGTGGAAGCCACCTGCACCCCTACTTTTGGCGTAGGCCAGGGCCTGCACAAAAGGACCAGCTACTGCTACTATGGCACAACCCACGGAGTAGACTGGATAACACTGGGGAAACGAACCCGTTCTACTTGGAACAGGGGCGTTACGGAAGCTCGAACCTTCCCGAGGGAGGTTTCGGAAGCAATACACATATGGACATCCCTTAGGTGCACATGGAAGAATGGAGGTGATTGAACCCACTTGGAATGACAGAAGTCTGCCGGGGAAACACAGGCTCAATGCTATACCGTGGACTTTACACATATGGGATCCACTTAGGTCTTACATATGGAAACCAGCCTTCTACTGGTTCTCGAGGATTCAGCGAGTGAAGTCCTGGCGCCGGACGCTCCGCCACGTCGGGCTGCCGAGGGGACGGAGGAACTCAACAGGGTACTATGGACTCTCTGGAGTGATTTTGCAAGCCAACCCGAAGCCGGGGCTCTCAGTGCTTCTACCCGTTTGAGGTGAGAACACAGGAGGATACCGGCTCCACACGAAGGCTATAGAATCTAGCGAATGTGTTAGGGGTAGCCCAGCCCGCAGCCCTACAGATATCTGGCAGCGAGGCGCCACGAGCCAGTGCCCAGGAGGATGCAACACTCTAGTTGAGTGAGCTCGCAACCTGAACAGGCAGGGCACAACCTGTGCCTGATAAGCCAGAGTGATGTCATCCACTATTCAGTGGGCCATCCTCTGCTTAGAGACAACATTCCCCTTCTGCTGGCCTCCGTGACAGAAAAAGAGCTGGTCTGATGTCCTGAAGCTTTGCGTCCGGTCTACATAGCACCTTAAGGCTCGGACAGGACAGCAAAACTAGGGCTGGGTCTGCCTCCTCAGAGGGCAAAGTTGGAGGTTCACCAACTGATCCCTGAAGGGAGTAGCGGGAAACATTGGGTACATAGCCGGGCCGGGGCCTCAGGGTTACCTGGGAATCAGCCGGCCCGAACCTAGGCACAAATTGTTGACCGAAAATGCGTGCAGGTCCCCTATCCTCTTGATAGAGGCCAATGCTAGCAGGAGCAAAGTCTTCATTGAAAGAAACTTCAGCTCAACTGCCTGCAAAAAGGCTTGAATGGGCCCTGCTGTACTGCCGTGAGCACCAGACTCAGGTCCCAACAGGGTATAGAGGGGGGCCGTGGAGGATTTAAACTTCTCGCCCCCTTAAGGAACCTGACGACGAGGTCATGCTTCCTCAACGACCTCCTTCTACGTGGTCGTGGTTAGCAGCTATTGCAGCGACATAAACTTTAAGGGTGGAAGGAGACAGCCTTCACTCCAACCCATCCTGCAGGAAAGAAAGCACAACTCCGATCGGGCATCTTCGAGGGGTCTTCTCGGCGAGATGAACACCACTCAACGAACAGGTTCCAGTTCAAAGCGTAGGCGTGTCTCGTAGACGTGCTCTCGCTGAAGTGATGGTGTCACTACCTCTATGGGTAGGTCACTTAGAACCTCCGCGTCCAGTCCAGGGGAACCGACATGAAAGTTCCAGAGGTTGGGACGGGGGCGTTGCCAAAGGGGCCTCGTCTATGAGTCAGTAAATCCTTTCTCAGAGGAATCGGCCAAGGAGAGGCTGTCGCGAGGAGCCAGGTCCGGGAAGGCCAATAGGGTGACACAAGCAGGACCTGCTCCTCGTCCTCCCTGATTTTGCACAGTGTCTGTGCGAGAAGTCTCACTGGGGGAAACGCATACTTGTGAAGGCTCCGCGGCCAGCTGTGTGCCAGTGCATACTTGCCGAGTGTTCCCTCGGTCAGGGCGACGAACAACTGGCAGTGAGAGGTTTCTGGAGAGGCAAACAGGTCTAACTGAGCGACTCCAAAATGTCTCCAAACCAGCTGGACAGTCTGGGGATGGAGTCACCATTCTCCCGGGAGTGCAGCTCGGGACAGCTCGTCAGCTGCCCGGTTGAGCAGCCCAGGAATGTGAACAGAACGAAGCGACCTCAGAAGCTTCTGACTCCAGAGGAATAGGTGGCGGGCGAGTTGCGACATGCGACGGGAGAGCAGACCACCTTGTCGGTTGATGTACGCAACGGTCGCTGTGTTGTCCGTGCGGACTAGTACATGCTTGCATCGTAAGCGCCCTTTGAGACGGCCCCGGGCAAAGTGCACTGCCAGCAACTCGAGGCAGCCAGTGCAGTTGGGGCCCCATCCAAACCCTGAACTGCAAGCACGTTGTACGTGGCCCCCCAGCCGGTGGTTGAGGCATCCGTGCAAACCACAGAATGCCGGGAGACCTGCTCCAGGGGCACTCCTGACCGGAGGAACACAAGGTCTGACCACGAGGTGAAGGTTTGTCGGCAGGCCGGTGTAACTTGGACCCGAAAGGTGCTGCGTTGCCACGCCCACCTCGGGAATCGGCCATGGAGCCAGTGCTGCAGCGGTCTCATATGGAGCAGTCCCAGTGGCGTGACTGCCACCGTAGCTGCCATTTGCCCCAGGAGCCTCTGAAACTGTTTCGGTGGGACCGCCATCCTGCTCTTACCGCGTCCCCTCCATACCGGGAAAAGAGATCCTCTGCGCTGGGGAGAGTTTGCTCTTTCCCCAGTTAACCCTAAGGCCCAACCGGCTGAGGTGCAAGAGCACCAAGTCCCTGTGTTCGCACAACTAATCCTGAGACTGCTTCATCGAGGTAGTTGAGAATGCGAATGCTCTGTTCTCTCAAGGGAACAAGGAGTACCTCCGCAACTTACGTGAAGACACGGGCAACAGGACAGCTGGAGGGCAGGACCTCGTACTGATATGCTTGTCCTTCGGATGCGAACCACAGCAATGGTATGTGGTGCGGAAGGGTCGACACATGAAATACACGTCCTTCAGGTCGACCACTGCAAACCAATCCTGGGGCTGGATGCCTCTGATGATGCGCTTCTGCGTCAACATCTTGAACGGTAACGGTGAAGGGCCCGGTTCAAGACACACAGGTCCAAGATTGGTCGTAACCCACCGGCTTTCTGGGAGTACAAGGAACTAGGAGCTGTAAAACCGTCTTCATATCGGCGGGAGGGGACCGATATATCGCATCCTTCGCCAGTAGGACTGCAACCTCAGCCCGCAAGACAGGACCATCGGCCGCATTCACTATTGTGAAGCGGATGCCACTGAACTTGGGGGGAAGCCGGGCGACTGAATCGCATAGCCAAGCCTGACGGTTCGAAGGAGCCATCGAGACGGGCCGGGTAGCTCAAGCCAGGTTCCCAGACACCGCGCTAGTGGCATCAACGTAACTACAGGCGTACCCGCAGTGGGGCTGCGTTGAAGAACGCAGGGACCCGGCCCGGGTGTCTTGTAGCCGGTCCGAGGCGGGGTCTGTTGTGTGTAACACTGACCTGCGTTCGAGCAGAGGGTGCGTGGGTAGTCCGTTGGTTCGTCCTCCCGATCCGCCCACTGCTGCTCACTGGCGAGAGAGGAGGGTGAGTGTGATACGCACTGGATCGTCCACAACCCCCCGTCCCCTCTGGGGACCCAGAAATAGAGGAATTGCTCTTTGTCGAGAATTTGGGTACCACCGACCAAGAGGTCAGTGGTGGAAAAAGATGAAAAGATTCTCCGCCCGGCCCTCCTCCGGGGAGGGAGTGGTGTGCTTACCATCTCCTGAAGAGCACGTCCCTCCACCTCTGGGTCGCCCGTCTCAGGGCCTCTTGCTCTTTCGCTTGCCACCAGGTTTGGCGGGGGCCTGGACGGGCGGGGCGGTTGCCCTGTGACCGGCTCCACGGCACAACTTTGCTGGAGGCCGCAGGAGCGCTGCTCTTGTTTTGGCGGTGGCAGGGGGGCCGCCCTCGGCGACGGCAGCAGCTGCACGCCGGCAGGATGTACCTGATGGCCTCAGTCTGCTTTGGTCAGCGGAGAACCGCTGGGCAAGTTCTCCACCGTGTCGCCGACAGGCCGGCCTAGGACACGGGGGCGTTCAAGAATCTTGACTTGTCCGTCTCGCGCATGTCGGCCAAACACAGCCAGAGATGGCGCTCCTGGAACACCATAGTGGACATCACACGACCCAGAGACCGCGCCGTAACCTTCGTCGCTCGTGGCGCGAGGTCCGCCGCGGTGTGGAGTTCTCTGCGAACTTCCGGGTCGTGACCACCCTCGTGCAAGTCCCTCAGTGCCTTGGCCTGGTGCACTTGCAATCACGCCGTAGCGTGTAAGGCGGAGGCAGCTTCTCCACAGGCCATATAGGCATCGCTGGCCAGTCGAGTACCTACAGACCCGGGAGGGGAGGCACGGTTCTCCCTGCCGGCTGGAGGCGGTATTAGGACACAACTGCATCGCAACCGACCGCTCCACCTGAGGGACCCTTGTAACCCCCTAGCTGCCCCCCCATCGAGGGGTGGTGAGGGAGGAGGATCTAGCAAATCAGTTTCTGGCAGTAAAAAAGGTGCCATCCACGACCTGTTGAGCTCCTAATGCACCTCCGGGAAGAAAGGAACCGAGGCGGGGCGCTGAGAACCAGCGCGGACCACCCCGAGAACCAATCGTGCAAACCTTGAGGGCTCGGGACAGTCACCAATACAGGGCCAGGGAAAGCATAGCCATTATTTCTGGATCCGATTCAGGTATTGCTACGGTCCCGAGCAGCGCAGCCAAATCTTCCTCTCCAGAAAGCTCTGGCTCACCCTCCGATGCTGAAATCGACATCTGATCGTCGGGGGGAGCCTCGAAAAAACAGGTGGTACCCCCCGGAAATCACTTTCAAAACGATTTTTTTCCAGATGATGAACGATAAAAAACATTGACAGCCAATCAGAATAAAGCGGGCAGACGCATATGGCTTAGAATAAACGACGATATCGGTTCGCTGTTGTGGATGCTAATATCGTTATCTTTATAGTTATCTTTATAGTTACCGTTCTTGGTATGAACGGGGCTTAAGTCTTTAAAAACACTGATAATTTAAATGTAAAATTAATATAAATTTTTCATACTGTACAGTATAATGTTGCGATTAACTTTAAATAAACAACTGATTTTAGTTTTTAGTGCAAATTATCTGGTAACACTTTACAATAAAGTTCCATTAATTAACATTAGTTAAACTAAAATAGCTACACAAATGATCATGAATAATACATTTTAAGCGTTAAGTGAGATAATGTTAATTCCAACATTTACTAACATTAAAGGGGTCATATGACGTTGCTAAAAATAACATTAAGTTGTGTATTCGGTGTAATGCAATGTGTTTATGCGGTTTAAGGTTAAAAAAACACATTATTTTCCACATAATGTATATTATTGTTTCTCCTCTATGCCCCGTCTTTCTGAAACGCGTCGATTTTTACACCAAAACCCCCTCCCCCCCACTGTCTCTCATGCTCTTGAAACGCGAGGGTGTGCCGAAAGGGCCAGAATACAGCGCGTTGTGATTGGTTGAATACCTCAAGCCTCGTATCACGTACGGTCGCATTTTTAACTATTTTGTAGATTCAGTAACTTAGCCTGTGATGGTAAGGTGATGAACAATTTGAAAAGCTCAGTGCCGTATCAGTATCTACACAGTGATAAAGTCGGTCGGGTGTTATTTAAGGATGTCGGAAATGACTTTATGATTCTGAAAGCAGACATTGAGCCGATCCAGAGCCTAGACGTATCACATCATAAGGCTTGTGTGCTAGCATCAGTGACAGATAACATAATGTATTGCAGGGCCAGGATGCTCTTGTAGTCATGCAGCAGCAATTTTGTGGAAGGTCAATAAAGTAAGGACAATTAAAGGCACAAAAATTGTTTATTGTATTGTGATATTATTAATTAACTAATAAATGCACTAAACTGGAATGTTTACTGTGTGTCATTCATGTTCTGCATATGTTGCTTCACAGTAGCCTTCACTTAAAATGTTTAGTCTAAGATTGTTGGATGATAAAATTAGCACACAAATTACTAGGGATGCACCGAAAATTCTGGATGCACTTGGCCAAAAACCAAAACCGAAAATGCTTTGTAATAATTCATTCTTATTTTATTAAATAATATAAAGTAATTTGTAAGACTTTTAATGAAATGTGACATCAAAATGGACAGAAAATATAGTAATATTAATATAAACATATGTTTATTCAGTATTATCAGAGCATGTGAGCAGAGCATAGCTGGGAGCAGATCAGTGAATGAGAGGGTAGCGTCATTTTACATGCGTTGCCCAGTACAGCTGTACTACACCATGTTACATGTTACATACAGTACCGCTATTGCAAACAGGAACAAGTTTACTACATAGAAATTTCCTGCTGGCACGTTGAGCGGACTTTGCTTTTACAGTGAGCATGGGCGGTACAAACAATTCATAGACCAGAATTGTTCACAGTGAGGGTGGCGAGGGAGAGTGAAACCTGTGTGCTGAACACTGCTGGCGGTGCAGCACGCCATATATTTAATTTAATTTAATTCATTTATGCATTTAGCAGACGGAATATTGTGTGTGTTCCCTGGGAATTGAACCCACGATTCCCATTTTTGCGCTGCTAACGCAATGCTCTACCACTGAACCACAGGAACACTTATTTTAAATATATCATATATCATATAAATTTCAGTGCATCCCTATAAAAACTTTAGGGATCTTATCTACGCACGAACAGCTTGTAAGCCTCCAAAGAGAAAGGAAAATTTGAATTGATCATCTGACCACCTGTATATAAAAGTTGTATCTGTTAATATTATTTAGTGGATCTCAGCTAATATGAACTAACAATGAACATGTGAACAAAGATGAATAAATACTGTAGCAAATGTATGGCTCATTGTTATATAATATTAGTTTATTTCCTATTAACTAATGGGACCTTATTTATAAAGTGTTATCAATTATTTAGACACAATAGTATGGAATTTTAATAATTCGCAATAGCCAGACTGGAAAAATGTTGATAACTCGGGTTGAGTTCTGTGGAATCATATTATTTCTATAATTATAATGTGCAGATTATCTGCAAGGAACTAATATCACATAATTATACATAAAGTAAAAATAAAAATACACACGTTTATTTACATAAAAAACGTTTAAATGTAAATACATGAAGCAATGAATCCTGCAGGCATTTCTTCTGAGCTGTGAAGTATCAGTTCAAGTGCCAAACTGTTCTTGTAGCTCATGTCACGTTGCATTACATAATAGTTTTTAAGTCATGTTTTATGCCTATTTAACAACAGTTAATGAAAATGTTCAAATGGCATCACATCGCTTCAAGGTGATGTGAACTTAAAGTGCATTTCAGATTTCTGAAGCCCGCTGGTGTTTTCGTCATGTTTATAGTTACAGTTTAAATCAGCGCCAAGTGTAAACACTTGATTGGAGCACCGTTTGCATCATTCTCAAATGCTTTATTCCACAGTCTAGAAAAGTTGTGAGCGAAATTAGGCTCTTCTTTTGAGACAAAACCAGAAGTGCAGATGCTGATTTCATGGGTTGCTCGGGGAACAGGGCTGGCAGCAGGTGCTGGAATGCCTGTTCTGTTGCTATGGCAACCGCTAGCTTGGGGCACTAGTTTAACGACTGATAGAAAATGTAAATCCGCCTGAGACAGACTAAAAGGGTAGGGACATACATGCCTGGCTTGCTTTCCTCACATATACCTTTCTGAAGCTTGCCTGTGTACGTGTGCTGATGTACATGTGTAGAGGTCTTTGAGCCGGTAACAAACATAAAGCAGCTTTCATCTTTCTCCTGCAGGAGTTTTTGTCAGCTAATGACTTCATACATATTAGATGCATTTATGAGGCAGGTATATGCAAATTCATATTGTTGGCCAATTCAAGAGATATTTTATTTGGTAAATTCATTCCTACATCCAACACTGTCTTCCAAAAAAGGTTTCTAATTCACCCAAAATCACCAACTAAAACTAAAATGTATGAACATGGAAACTAGCATTGAAAAATGCTGTTGACTAATATATGTAGCGTCTGGACCAATCAAACACACAATATATATTTTGTTTTTATATTTAACAAATACTCTGTAACCCCCCTCAGTTAACAAGCCATATGAGGACCCATGAACCCTTCCCCCCGAAATGCGTAACACCCCAGGAAGCCGAACAGGCACCTGGTTGCATGGCAACCAACGCTGATATCACTGGGTTTATTGGCCAAAAGAATGCAAAGCAGGGAAAATCCCTGCATGTCCCAGGGCAAGAGGCAGAGTAGAAATGGAATTTTCTACTAATTAATTCATAGGAAAAAAATGTTTTGAATTAACACACATAGCCTTTAGGTCATGGTGTATATTATTGTCATCATGTATTTTGTCTTTGAAATTGTATACAGTGATGCAGGTTTATAATCGAAACACACTACTCCTGTCGATACATATATATATCTCACCAGTGTAGTATCTATGAATTCGCCTTTTTTGACGAAAAAAGCGTGTAATAATATCTGGTACATAGGCATTATATAGGTCTGAGAAATTTTTAGTAATTTCGATTCAATGTCCATTTGCAAAATTACAATGCTTAGAGAACAAAGGGGTCGTAAACCCTCCAGCAATTGCCACCTCCCGCTCGGATTTTCCATCTTTCTCATTGGACAAGCCTATCTTGAGAGGCGTGAATCTTTGCAGGCTTTAAAGGCCACACTTCATGTGACCTGCCCAGTCGGTGGTTTGTTTTAATTCTGAGAGGATGTAAGAAAAACGCTTCCGGAAACGCTAAGCTCGTGCCAGGCTTCGGCCTTGTCCTTTCCATTCTTCAAGTTACTCTGACGCAAACTGGTTCTTTTCATCAACCAACTTCAGCAAGATCTTTTAAGATTGCATCAGGGATCTATTTTTAGACAGATGAGACTTGCAAGTATTCAAACTTAGTATTATTAATTGATACATTAAGTATCATTTGCACCTTTTTACATAGGTGTGTTTGAACTAAGAATCTGATTTTTCCCTCAGGTGTAGATCTGCTGAATTTGCAAATGGTTCCATAAATTTAATTCCTTATGCCTCTTTCTGTACTGACTTAAACTTTAACCTTTCGATACCAACTATGTGTGTGTGTGTATGGTATGTTAGCACGTTTATGTGTGTATGTGGATGTTAGACCAGCTAGGTGTTTATGTAGTCTCGTTAGACTAGTTAAGGGTTTGTGTAGTATAAAACCTTACTTGTACACACTTGACGTGGTTCAGGTTTGCTTATAACATGGAGTCACTTAATCATGCAGATTTATGCTACAAGCTTTTGTAGAATTGTACAGTAAGAAAGTTATTTCCCTTAACCAGGAAATTAACATTCTTAGAATTGACAAGACAGTTGACCCTGAGAGGTCAGCTAAATATCTACAGCGGATCTAAAATATTCATAATTAATTATAACTAGTTATGGTTAATTATTCATATTTCCCATGAGCTGATTCGTTACATATAAAATAGGAAAAAAAGAAAGAAAATGAAATGTGCACTAAATAATGAATAAAAAACAAACAAAATTATATATATGTGAGAAATAGATTTATACTGTACAGTCTTTACAGTCGCAAAGGTCCTAGATTACATAATTTAAAAAGCAGTTGTCTGAACATTTTGTAAACAACCAACTACAGTTTGCTTTTTGTATGTAACATTTAGGTGCAGATTTGAAATAGTCAACACTACGATTATAAACCAGCATCCAGCCAATTGGTTACATCAAATACTGCCACAGCTGTTCTCCCTAAAACTAACAGACAACAGCTTACAGACAAGAATCTCATTTATTTAATACAGACATCCTCAAACAAAGCTCTAGAACATATTTCAGAGATTCTCTCAGAGAACAGTGAGCTGTTCTCTGATGCAGGACATCTGATGCAAAATCTGAGTGGATCCAGTCCATGCTGCTGAATCATAAATATTTCGGAGATGCAGTAATGATGAAAGTTACAATTTACCTCTAAATGTAGCAACAATATATTTTTTTTACAAAAAGTACTGCATCTGTATTGTTATGAATTTGACAAAGCGTTTAACTTAAACTTTGGTGATGTTATTTTGAGAATGGTGCACTGTTGTGTGAGCAAGCAGATGAAACAGTTTGTGGTGTTATGTTTTAAGAAATGAAAATGATCCTGAAATGAAATAGAATACAAATAAAATGAAATGGAAATAATAAAAATGTCAAACTTCGGTGCGATAAGTGACTTTGAAAGTCACAAGCTGATAAAATTGGCCTGAATATTCGATGCCCCATTAGCATTAGAGTGAACAGAACATGTCAGCCAGAAATGGGAAGTGTACCTGAACAGCTGATCTATTCTTTATTGCCTAAGTGAATGTGAGCCTGTTTTCCAGTAGATTTGGTGCTTAATCAATTTACCTTGGCCAAATTCCCCAGCATCCTAACCTCTCAACTGACAATGAAATGGATTTACAGTGTTTGCAAACATAGAGTAGAAAGAGCTTTCACTCACCAGGCCGTCACATGGCCCTTTGTAGGCAATGATGCAAGTTCAATTGGAAGCAGAGATGTCAAGATATTAAATATTCTGTCACATGTTCCTGTAATGGAGTCACAGCCACAGGGAATCTTTTGACAAGGACTCGTTTCATCTGATCAGATGCTTGCTTTCCCTCTTTCTTTCTCTCTCTTTTACCCCTTTCACATTTGCATACATAATCAAGGAACAAACACCACAGATAAAAGAAGACACACATACACCCTCAGTACTTAACAAATCTCAATAATGCTGGCAACAGAAAGGATGTATAGATCATATATATATATATCTATAAGTATATATATATTAGCTATAGAATTATATATATTGATAATATTTACTGGAATAGCAATGATCTATTATCTATATATAGAAGATATAATATGATATGATATGCATTTCATTGCAATACTAGTTGAGCACTAATGAACAGTCCATTAAACTACAAGACTGTGCTGTGTCTCTTATTTATGAGTGCGGTACCGAATGAGGATAATTGGCTAGTAATGGCTGATTAGAAGGCAAGAGAAATCTGAATTTCTAGGGGTCAAAATTAGGACTGAATTGTTGGGTTTCAATTATGAGATGTTTTCTTTTGAATTAGTGATGACTAGATAATTACAATTAAATTACTGATGAACAGATTAATATTAAAGCTTACTTACATGAAAAGTACACCCTAAGGAAAGTCTAAAAAAATACAGCATGTTAATATAAAGACATTTTCCATATACATTTTTTACAGGTGTTTTACCTGTATTTTAAATTATGCTTTGCATTGTGTTGTGTTTTTGGGTTGAAGGAAATATATGTAAGCTTATAGGGGCATTTACACGACATTGTTTTAATCTATACATAGAAAACTTTGTGTTTGTGTTTTGGCGTTCATTTACACAACAATGGTAGTGAACTTTCAAAAACTTTTGAAAATGGGTTTCAAAGAGCAAGTTTCTGGAAATAATACCATTATCCTCTCCATGTAAACTACAAAAACACAAATTGGTGAAAACGGTGATGTCACATGCAAAAATGGATGTAATAGTATTCGCATACTCTATTCAGATTAATTTGCATACAGATTTATGATTGGTCTTTTCTATGATCGGCTTATATCCATTTAGCCATCTATAGCAGACTTTACATTGCAAAAACCGTATCACATTATTGTTGTGATTGAGTGATGCTGACTGAAAATATGACACGTGCTGGTTGTCATCACAATAAAACGATGGAGCATTTCATTTATACAAAACCAAAGACTAAAACCTCAGCTTACCAGCTTTAACACTATTCTAATGCTGCCATTCAAGCACTGGTATTTTCTCCAGTTAATTTGAGAGATCGTGAATTTTTTATTTTTATATGATTTACTTAAATCTAAATGTTATTGTTATTAATATTCACAAACTGACTTGAAACAAATCAATATACAGTATTGGCAAACAAAGGGGTGATAAAGAGAAAGAGAGGGGGAGAGATGGAGGGAAGAGCCCAAGTATTCTGCTGACAGTACAGTTAATCACCTGCTCTAATCAAATTACACTAACACAGGCTTATCTCCTCCACCCCATGTTTTTCTTTGCTCTACCGCTCATTCTCTCTCTCCATCTCTGGCAGCAATCCAGCTCAAGCAGACGGTGTGATGTGTGCGTTTTTTACTGAAACAGTGTTGTGATTGTGCCACGCCGAGACAATTGCATCAGCACTTTTCTAATGAACAGAACAGATGTACAAACATCAGATCTTCAAAACTTTGAGAAAAATGTATACGTTTCCACTAATGAGTCCTGCTTTACAGTACTGTCTCAGGACAGTCCCCCTGGGGTTTAGTGCTGATTTTTGCTCCTCTTTTAATGACTTGAACTTGCACGTGTGTGCTTGCATGTTTTAAACAGAGCACACGGAAATTGGTGTTTGGTGGATTTAAGGCTCTTATATGAAGAGTAAGATTAATGTGGTTCACCTAGAGTCCATACATTGTTTCCACACTAAATCACATGCTTGATATGCCATTTCCTCGTTTGAGTTGTTGTGTACTTCAGAAGGAACAGAATAACCTGATTGTGACTATTTTTAGAAAATATGTTAAATTCATGAAACCTCAGCTTTAGCTGTGCAATGGGGAACAGTAAATGAGAGTGTGATAGAGAGAGGGACAGAAAGTGGATGGAGTCAGTCACATAGTTTTAGTGACCAATTTAGTGACCAGTATCCTATTCAATCACATTTTTGTCTGTCATAGTGAAAGATTACAGAAAATGTCTACTTTTAGGAGTAATGTAGAACAGTGACTGTCTTGAGATCTGCACAAGATAATAAACAGTAAAAATTCCCTCCGCACTGTAAACCGTAAAGGGATACTTCATCCAAAAATGTAAATTCTGTCACCATTTACCCCTCATGTCATTCCAAAAGGGAATGAAGATTGTGGCTGTCAAGCTTTAAAATAACAAAACACCATAAAAGTATCATAAAAAGTTCACACAACTTCAAAGACTTCATAGTCTTTGTTTGAGAAAATGACCAAAATTTAATTAATTATTCACTGAAAATCTACCACAGATCTTATTTCCATATTGATGAGCTTTTATTACAGAAGTAGCCATGTCTAATTTGTGAATGAAACATTCTTTTGAGTCAAATCTTCTCAATTGATTTGGTTGATTAAGTGTTGAATCAGTTGAAGACAGATTTGACCTGATCTGGTTCTGATCCTAGTGATATGACATTTTGTTATTAATGCTCTGTTATGATTTCAGAAGACTTGTATATATACAGTGGGTATAGAAAAGAATCATCCTGCAGTCATTCCACAGATCTGTCTGGGCTCTGACTAGGCCATGCAAGGACATTCACCTTTTTCTCCTTTAACCACTGTGTGGTCAGTTTTGCTGTGTGCTTTGGGTCAATAGCCCTGTTTCCACTGTCGGGCCAAAAGCGGGCGTGCTAGTGCGTGCCAGGGCCCCCGTTCCCCCCCCGGTTCCACTGTCACTTCCGGGGCTTGATCGTGCCTCGTCGGTGCTTCCTCAGGGCCAACGGCCCGGGTTTTTTGGCCCGATGAAAACCTTGGGCCAAAGCGTGCCGGCTGGGGCTAGAGGAGTGGCTATGAACAAAGGCGGAGTTTCTCCGCGTCTGGAGAGCGCTAGCGCCGCGGATCATTTCAGAAAGTTAACAGCTATAACACCAGCATTAAAGACTTTTAAAATAATTTGATTTCAAAACTCACTTTCAGACAGCAGCGAGTGTTTGAAATAACTTGATCCAATGTGGATTATGATCACCATACAAGGCAGAAATATTTATAAGCGATGCAAAAGACTATGCACATTAGTCATTAACGTTACTATAGTAAAATGGTAAATACGACCACTTGAAGAAATCAGACGTAAGCTTTTTATTCTCTATCACAATCGTGTATTTATTTAGTAACATATTTTATCTGTCATAAGTCTCGTCTCGGAGTTTAGCTCCGCGTATGTCATAAAAATATAATAATGGTTTTTGTTCGGGAGCTTTTATAAAAATATAGAAATTATCATTCTTTCTAAATGTGATGTAGGCCTATATACTGTGACTACAAATAAACAGAAACAGACTCGACTGAGTAGGTAGGCTATGTTCATACCGCTTTATTTCTGTGTGACTAATTTTGTGATCAATGTATCACTTATTATTGTAAAACATCAATGCTTTTGGATTTAAATCTTTAACAAAGCATGCATACAAATGGCCGCTTTTATCATGTTCGTTTTGTGATCGCGCTAGTTCCAGTGACTTATTTCTAATTAGTTTTCTGATAACTTCTCTTTGTTGGTGAAATTATGGGGTTGCGTGACGTTGTTCCTGAGAGGCATGTAAAGGGCAGGTTTTAGTGAAGCGCAGCAGAGCTTCTGGCCCGACGGTGGAAACACAGCGTCAATTTTGGCCTCGGTGCTACAGGTCCGAGGCTATTAGCCCGGCCCGGCCCGTTTAAAGCACTGGCCCGACAGTGGAAAAGCGGCTATTGTCATGTTGGAAGGTAAACCTTCTTCCCATTGACAACTTTCTGGCAGAGGGCAGCAGATTTTCCTCAAGAATTTGATGGTATTTTGCCCCATCCACTTTTCCTTCTATCCTGACAAGTGCTTCAGTCCCTGCTGCAGAGAAACACCCCATAACAGGATATTACCACCTCCACGCTTTACTGTAGGGATGCTGTTATCTGGATGGTGAGCTGTATTGGATTTCCAACAGACATATCGTTTGGTGTTGAGGCCAAATAATTAAAAATTTTAGTCTCATCTGCCTCAGAGTCTTCAAGGTGCGTTTTGGCAAAGCTCAGTATTGACTGCATGTGGCCTTTCTTGTGGAGTGGCTTTTTTCTTGCAATCCTCCCATACAAGCCACATTTGTGGAGAATTAGTTATATTGTTGTCACATGCACACAATGATCACTCTTTAGCATAAATTCCTGCAGAGTTACTGTAGGCCTCTTGGTCACCTCTCTGACCAGTTTCCTCCGGCTCTTTCATCCTGTTTTGAGCGACGTTCTGATCCAGGGAGGGTCTGTGTTGTAGCAAATACCTTCCACTTCTTAATACTAGACAAATGCCTAGTTTATAATGGGTTTTATTGTTTTTGTCTCATCGCGCCGGGACACGGCATCACAATATGGTAAGGGGCGTAAGATTTCCGTCACATGCTTGAGGTATTCGGCCAATCACAACGCACTGGATACTGGCACAATCAGAGCACAGCAATCACTTTTTCAGACTGATGAGCTTTGTAAAATCTAGGCGTTTCAGAAAGGCAGGGTTAGAGGAGAAACAATAATGTACAGTATGTGGAAAATAATTTATTTTTTAAACCTTAAACCGCATAAACACATTTCATTACACAAAATAATGTTCTTTTTTAGCAAAGTCATATGACCCCTTTAATATACTAAAAATGTGATAAGGGGAAATTTAGCTAATTTGATTAAATGATGGTTGAATCCAATTGACAGCACATTAAAAAAAATTCAAGAGCTGCCTAGACAATCCATACAATGTCAAAGAACAAACTAATGACTCACTCAAGAAATACTAACACACATTCTCTCTCTCTATCACACACACATCTTTAAATAGTGTCATCAGCTGTGTAATGTAAGGGGAGGGAGTGTAATGAGCTGCCTGGCTCACTTATTTGCTAATTTGTTAATGAACATTCGGCCATCGCTGTAATGAAAAACAGATGTGAGCGAGTGTGTGTTTGATTCGACAGAACAGTTCATGTTGAACCGTGAAAGCAGTTAAAGTTTGCAGGGTGAACAAAAGCCCACCCTTTGACCTCACACATTGATACATCTGGATGTGTCTGTGTCCTATGTGAGGTGTCAGATCGTCTAGGATGTGTGTCTGTGTGTGCCTTGTGTTCCATAGTCCATTGCCTGTCGCTCTCTACTCTCCGTTCCAATGTTTCGTTGTCACCCTGGACCAAATCTGTCCCAGATCAGCAAAGACCCCGCCACTGTCACAACAGAAACCTGCTATCTGGTGCTGGGCTCACTGCTCTCCGCCCTCACGTCACACTAGGGGCAACCCGAAGCCCGAGCACCACAAGACTCTTACACTCCAATAATAATGGTTGGGGTCCCAGAAAACTGCAGCTGGGGAGTTGACAAATACTGAGAAGCTTTGAACTTTTCTTTTTCACAAACATTCAAACAATAATCTCAATAGAAGTTTGGAAGTGTGCACAAACTTTAAATGACAGTGTTATTTAAATTACTATTTAAAGAGATAAATGGCAGAAAATTACTTTGTTATTGGAGGGGGCCCACATTTTGATCCTTTTTTAAGTTTAAGGAAGCCTAGTGTCACCAACCTTCAAATTCTGTCAAACCCAAACCATCCATTTTAACACACCTCAAACCTCACGGGTCAATCAAAACAACCCCTGTATGGCTGATCTATTTTTTTTTTTTCTTGCGTTACCAAAACTTAGTTTTTAAAGAATCTTTCACACAGGTCTTTTTTTGTTTATAGTGACCCTGTCACAGAAACACCCAACACGATCACAACACTATAAATATAATCAGTCATTGAGTCAGTGAGCAAAACTCTAGAACCAAATCAGTTCGATTTGTGAATGAATAATTCTTTTAAGCCAGTTGATCTGGTTCACAAATCAGACTGAATGATTAATTCATGTAACAAACTGATTAGGCTCTTGAGTTAATAGTTCACTGAAGAGAAGGATTATCAGACTGAAATAATGACTTTCTTTTTCTCACACAAAACTTTAAGAAGTGACTTTAAAGGGTTAGTTCACCCCAAAATTAAAATTCCCCTGTCATTATTATCCTTAAAATACTCCCCTCTTGTCGTTCACACAAACCCACATAATACCTTTGTTCAAGTTCTATCGGACCACGAATTAAGATATTTTTGATTAAATGTGAGAGCTCTCAGACCCTGCATAGACAGCAACGCAACTGATATGTTCAAGGCCCAGAAAGGTAGTAAGGACATCTTTAAAACAGTCCATGTGACATCAGTGGCTTAACTTCAGTTTTGCGAAGCTAAGAGAATACTTTTTGAGCCCAAAGAAAACAGTGAGAGTGGTAACCCCATAATTTTTAATTTTTAAAAACAGTGTGGTTATCCCCTTCCTCACCCCCCCGCTCCCTCCCAGCCCGCGAGTTACGTCTTTCTCCATTTTGGAGAGTACACCCAAGAGTGTAATCCTGATTTTATATCTTATGGGTAATCGATGTCATCAGCGTTTTTTACCGTAAAATCTGGTGAGAAAGTCCGCACATGAACGTAAATCTGGCGTAGTCGCGTTGTTACCGCTTCGAGGAAAAGCAGTGTTCGTATGCATTGGTGATACTCTTTAAAAAAAAAAAAAAAAAAAAAAAAAAAAAAAAAACAAAAAATTGGCGGAAAACGTAAATCGGGGGAGAAGAATTATTGAATAAATTGTGTTATTTTTGTTTTCCCCTTTCCTCCCTCTCCCCCCCCCTCCTCTTTTGCGCTCAAAAAGTATTCTCGTAGCTTCTCAAAACTGTTGAGCCACTGATGTCACATGGACTGTTTTACCGATGTCCTTACTACGTTTCTGGACCTGGGAACATTTCAGTTGCTTTGCTGTCTATGCAGGATCAGAAAGCTCTCATATTTAATCAAAAATATCTTAATTTGTGTTCCGAAAGTGAACGAAGGTCTTACTGGTTTGGAACGACATGATGGTGAGTAATTAATGACATAATTTTCATTTTTGGGTGAACTATCCCTTTAAGACTTGGAATAGACTGTAGAGGCATGATCAATGAATACACCCCGATACACTGGTCACTAACAAACCTGTTTGTAACAGAAAAAAAAACAGCATACAGGTTTTGATTGACATGAGGTTGAGTACATGATGACAGAACTTTTTGATTTTGCACATGTGATGCACCTTAATCTATCTGGCGTGTATCCTGTGTTCATGAGACAGACATAAAGCGGTGAGGGATACCACCTACCGGCGCAGCTCATAATTTTTTCGTTGAAGGTATTTGGAAGGTGGATTCACACACACACACACACACACCTAGAGTCCATACATGCGTAATTCGATTTTCTTCTGTGTGCACAGCCATTACAGGCCGGCTAAATCAGTTTAAAAGAGACAATCACTCGCCTTTATTGAATCTTCTTCTTTCTGTCATGTGCTTTCACTCATTTACAATTCACTTTGTCATTTATTATTATCGTAATCTCTGTCTCCCTCTCTTCTGGAGCTGGTAACTTATGGAATAATATTTTTTTCCATGTAGCTTTTCTAACTGCTAACTAGTACACAATATGTCTATTGTATATACAGTGGGGCAAAAAAGTATTTAGTCAGCCACCAATTGTGCAAGTTCTCCCACTTAAAAAGATGAGAGAGGCCTGTAATTTTCATCATTTGGTATACCTCAACTATGAGAGACAAATGAGAAAAAAAAATCCGGAAAATCACATTGTAGGATTTTTAAAGAATTAATTGGTAAATTCCTCGGTAAAATAAGTATTTGGTCACCTACAAACAAGCAAGATTTCTGGCTCTCACAGACCTGTAACTTCTTCTTTAAGAGGCTCCTCTGTCCTCCACTGGTTACCTGTATTAATGGCATCTGTTTGAACTCGTTATCAGTATAAAAGACACCTGTCCACAACCTCAAACAGTCACACTCCAAACTCCACCATGGCCAAGACCAAAGAGATGTCAAAGGACATCAGAAACAAAATTGTAGACCTGCACCTGGCTGGGAAGACTGAATCTGCAATAGTTTAGCAGCTTGGTGTGAAGAAATCAACTTTGGGAGCAATTATTAGAAAATGGAAGGCATACAAAACCACTGATAATCTCCCTCGATCTGGGGCGCCACGCAAGATCTCACCCCGTGGGGTCAAATTGATCACAAGGACTGTGAGCAAAAATCCCAGAACCACACGGGGGGACCTTGTGAATGACCTGCAGAGAGCTGGGACCAAAAAGTAACAAAGGCTACCATCTGTAACACACTGCGCCGCCAGGGACTCACATCCTGCAGTGCCAGACGTGTCCCCCTGCTTAAGCCAGTACATGACCAGGCCCGTCTGAAGTTTGCTAGAGCGCATTTGGATGATCCAGAAGAGGATTGGGAGAATGTCATATGGTCATATGAAACCAAAATAGAACTTTTTGGTAAAACTCAACTTGTCGTGTTTGGAGGAGAATGAATGCTGAGTTGCATCCAAAGAACACATACCTACTGTGAAGTATGGGGGTGGAAACATCATGCTTTGGTGCTGTTTTTCTGCAAAGGGACCAGGACGACTGATCCGTGTAAACTAAAGAATGAATGGGGCCATGTATCTTGATATTTTGAGTGAAAACCTCCTTCCATCTGCAAGGGCATTGAAGATGAAACGTGGGTGGGTCTTTCAGCATGACAATGATCCAAACACACCGCCCGGGCAACGAATGAGTGGCTTCGTAAGGAGCATTTCAAGGTCCTGGAGTGGCCTAGCCAGTCTACAGATCTCAACCCCATAGAAAATCTTTGGAGGGAGTTGAAAATCCGTGTTGCCCAGCGACAGCCCCAAAACATTACTGCTCTAAAGGAGATCTGCATGGAGGAATGGGCCAAAATACCAGCACAGTGTGTGAAAACCTTGTGTGAAAACCTTACAGAAAACGTTTGACCTCTGTCATTGCCACCAAAGGGTATATAACAAAGTATTGAGAAGAAAATTTGTTATTGACCAAATACTTATTTTCACCATAATTTGCAAATAAATTCTTTAAAAAAATCCTACATGGGATTTTCTGCTTTTTTTTCTCATTTTGTCTCTCAATTTTGAGGTATACCTATGATGAAAAAATTACAGGCCTCTCTCATCTTTTTAAATTGGGAGAACTTGCACAATTGGTGGCTGACTAAATACTTTTTTCCCCCACTGTATACCATTCAAAAGTTTGGGTTGTTAAGATGTTGCAATGTTTGAAATAGTGGCAGAAAGAGTACTAAGAAATTGTACTTAAGTAAAACAATTGCTACTTAAGGAATCATTTACTTGAGTACAAGTAAAAGTACTGAAAAATTATATGACTCAAGTAAGAGTAAAAAAGTAGTTTGCTGAAAAACTACACAAGTTACTGCGTTACAAAGTACTTTAGTTTTATTTTTCTATTTTTACCCAAAATGAGACGATGTGAGCATTAGGGAGCAGGTTTAACCCTAACCGTAACACCCATCTACTGTAATGTCTGTTTCACAAGTGAGACTCAGGAAATCCCTTATATGGCCAAATGCATCAGATATCACTACAGCTGAATAACATGCAGATAGAGATGCTTTGACTGATGAAACGTGGAAGACAATTGTAACAACGTTTGTAGATCGGGAAGAAGGAGGCGGGAACCAGCAAACATTTAAACAAAACTTTAATCAAATACACAAACACAAAATGAAAGTAAAGCGGCAGCCCCTCACAGATGACTGCCGCACACAAAACATAAAATAAAGTCCAGGCCTGGTCCTCTCTCGTCTTTCACTGTTGTCACTCCTCCTTTACCCTCGAGACCGGTGAGTGGTGCAGGTGTTGCTCATTATCAATTACGCCACCGGCCTCGCTCCGTTCCCACGGCTCTCGGCCCCGCCCCCACTCATCACAACAATAAACACCCAATTGCAATGCAATGCTAATTGACATAGCTTGTATCACAGTATAGAATTTTATAAAAAATATTTTCTGTCTCACTGTGATAAGAAGCAACATGGAACCACAGAAACTGTTTCAAACACGACTGATGTTATATAGTGATTTTGGAGCAAAACATGATATTAGTCTCATAAATTGTCATGTTTGATGCTATGTTAAGCAAACATACTAGCTATCCCTGTTGCCAGGAACAACTGTTTTATAACTAATTTGGAAAAGTACATTCACGTATAAGATTATGTAGTTGTTTTTAAGAAGGGCAAAAGCAAAGAAGGATAAGTGAGGGTTTAAAAGAAAAGAAAGGGTTTAAAACGGTGAATAGAAAGGTGCCAGTAAAAAATAATGTGGGGTATGGGTAAGGTTGGGCATCATTTGAATTTTAATGATTCCGATCTTCAATTCTTAATTTTGATATTCCATAAGGTAAAAAAAAAAAAAAAAAAGTCTTAGATATCATTCACATTTATTCTAACTCTTATTGCAAAATATTTCCTTGTTAGCTGAATACTATGAATGAAAGTCAACAGGCTAAAAAACACTCACAAGGATGTGTGTGCAGCAGAGAAAACAGCCCGCGAGTCTTCTCGACTTGAATGGTTAAAAATCACATTGAAAGTGTAGTTTGTTAAAATAACAGGTGGACTCCAGGCACATTTTCGGTAGGACAAAAAAAAAAAAGAGCAATTTATTGAACATTTTTACCCATACCTAAGCTTGGGAATCCAAAATCTATTCCATTTCTGGAATAGGATGCTTAAGGTCAGGAATCGTCTAGTTGTTATAAAATAAAAATTTCGATTCCTCTTATCGATTCCTTTGTGCGCATTTTAATATGACTTTAAACCAGGGTTCCTCAATAGGCAGCTCGTGGGCCACATCCGGCCCGTGAGAGAAAAAAGTTTGGCACGCGCTAATTTAAAATAATGTGGCATGAAAATTCAAACGCAGCATCAGAAGCTACATTAAAGCTGCAGTCCGTAACTTGGTTAAAAATGATCCAAAATCAATATTTGAGGAAGTACATAACCAGCCAGTGTTCAAAACTATCGCATTACTTTAGCCCGAATCACAATGGTTAGCTTATAATAATGTTTTCTAATTTGAGTGGAACGGGTAGGTTTTCGCTGGAAATTCGAGCATGCTGCTGCGTCATTACGTCACTTCTGTAAACATAAAGAATTTGTCCCGGCTAGTAGGCTATCGCATGTGAGGATGCTGAAGGTGGCCGATCGTATATAGCCTTTTCTCACAGCAGCCAGAAAAAATTAAATGTATATTTTTGATGGCGGATTGTAATCCAGAAAGTATTATATGAAACACATATGAATGAAATTAAATTATATTCCAGTNGATTTTTGCCTCAATAAAATCCTAATTTGTTGCTTATTAATAGTTATTAAGGTAGTGTTAAGTTTAGGTATTGGGTAGGATAAGAGATGTAGAATGTGGTCATGCAGAATATGTGCTTTAGAAGCACTAATAAACAGCCAATATGTTATTAATAGGTATGCTAATAAACAACTAGTTAATAGTAAGAATTGGTCCCTATACTAAAGTGTACCAAACTGTTTTATTCATCAAAGAATTCTGACAAAAAAGCATGCATGTTTCCACAAAAATATAATAGTATAACCTTTTTTAGAATCATAAATCATAAGAATTTAAATCAGCATATACATTTTTTTCTGAAGGATCATGTGACACTAAAGACCTGAGTAATGACGCTGAAAATTCAGCTTTTCCATCACAAGAATAAAATACATTTTAAAATATATTCAGATAGTTATTTTAAATTGTAAAATTGTTTTACTACATTTTTGATCAAATAAATGTAGCTCTGGTGAGCAGAAGAGAAAAACAATCTTACCAACAGCAGTGCAAATTAAGGTATTAATGTATTTTTTGATACTTTAATAAAAAAAAAACCTCTTGTTAGCTGAATCATGTAATCTTATAAATATATAATTTTATAAATGATATAGCTTCAATGAAGTTACTTTTTGTTAGTAACTTTCAGTTAGCTATTTGTAAAATTAAAGACCCTGTTAATTCAGGAAGGAAATAGGAAGTTTAAATAGTCCTTTAAAAACAAATTGGCTTTAGTTACATCACATCCATTAACACACATTGCCACTTGTTAGCTAGTCATTTACAGATGGTATAATTTCAAGTCTCCTCTAGGGGGATCCTTTTATTTTTTGTTTACCACCATATGATTCCATCCCCATCGTTCTCAGTTCTCGACCAGATGAAGGCTGTTGAGTGCTTACATATTCAGATACACACTATCTTCAGGAATTTTGTTGGTGGTCTTGATGATTGCACTTGTAGCAACAGTTCCTTGAGTCTCCGCAGCATGTCTGCCGCTCTTCATCGCTCTATGAAATATCGCAATATGCATATCGCAACAATGTGCGATATCATTATAATTTTAATAATAGGCTACTTAAAACAAAACGTTGCAAAAGGACAGTTTTAGTTCGACGCATATAGCAGAAAATTGCTTGACGTTAAAAAGAGTTAAATGCAATAAGTTGCAGAAAACAACTCTCTCGTCTTGCTGTCTGACTCACACCTGAAGCGCGCGCACAAGCCGCATCTCATACAGCGTATCTTCAGTTCTGCCGCACACGTGCAAAGCGTGCGCACACACAGAGAGACGTGTATCAGACTGAGTTGATTCGTCTTTCGCATCTCCTCCTCATGTTTGAACGGACACATACACACAGAATTATGTCAAAATTCCCGTCTCCACAATCATTCTCGTAAACACAGTGAGTTATGTTTTAAATGAATGTAAACAACTGAGAAAGAAATCGGATGTGTATCATTATACTAGATCCGTGCAGTCGGTTTTAAAGGGACAGCAGCCTATAAATACGTTGCTGCGGAAATATGTCTCATTAATGCTAATCAAACAACAAAACACAGCTTTGACAAATATTAATCTAAATTTAATTTATACAGTTAACACTATGCAGTTTTATTTTACACTTAATTATTAAATTTCTTTACCTGAATACTACTGTTTATTTTATTTGCTGTGGTATATGAAGAAGTACTCAAAGTGTATGGAAAGCAAAGTTACAATAATATAAAATTAGTGTCATTAATATTTTATTTTGTATGTTCACACTGATGTTAAAATGACATTACTTTTTATGTACTGCTAAAACACTGCTGGACACTTTCAGAAGTTGTAGTGATTCTTTCTTTTCCAAGAAAGAATGTGAAACAAATTGGTTATATATTTTAAAATATCATTTAAATTGATTTTACACACTTTAATCAATATCGTATCGCATTTTTTGTTTCTTTTATTAAAAAACGGAATATCGCAGTTTTTAACAAGGTATCGCATATCGCATTTTTTCTTCAATATCGCACAGCCCTAAATTACTCATTCACCTCAAACCCCTGAGACACACAGCTGCACTTGCATCATAGCGCGGTTTGAACGCCCCGCCCCCCAGCTGAACTGGAAGTTTTGATTGGTTTTGCACCCGAGTCAGACCTGTCTGTTATTGTCTGAAGCCCAGGGCTCCACCCCAGCAGTTTGAAAAGTGCCCGTCAAACACCGGCTCGCTCTGTTTCTCTATCGGCGCCTTCTTTGATCTCCTTTGACCACTTTTTTTTGTACTTTTGGTAAAAAATAAATGTAGCGAAGTTGAATACTTAAGTTTTATTTTACTCAAGTAAAAGTACCACAATTTAATAAATTTATTATAAAAAATGTACTCAAGTACTGTAACGAAAGTATTTGTAATTAGTTACTTTCCACCTCTAGTTTGAAAGAAGTCTCTTATGCTAACAAAGGTTGCAGTGAAATTAGTAATATTGCAAAATATCATTACAATTTAAAATAATATAATAATATTTTTGTGGAAGCTGTAATACATTTTTTAAGGATTATTTGATGCATAGAACATTCAAAAGAACAGCCAGTTATTTAAAAATAAATGACATTCTATTATACTATATAACCATAATAATAAATAAATAATTAATTAATTAATAAAAAACGTTATTGGGCTCTTTCATGTACTCTACGCAGTCCATACAATTTTATCTGCATGAATATAAGTTATTGTTTTTACATTTTATTTTACATATTATTTTAAATATTTTATTATTTATATTTTATTTTGCATTTTTGCAATAAATTAATTTAGTAATATATATATATCGATATATATCTATTATATATATATATATATATATATACAATTTATATTAAAATGTTTTATAGTAAAATATTTTAAATACTTTTTTTGAACACTACACAGTACATAATAATTTTTTTTTGCGATTTATTTACATCATTCTGTTCCTCTGTGTTGTCATTTAATCCAAAGTTTCTTTCTCCCTCTCTTTCCCTTTCCTACAGCTCTCCTCTACGCCACCATCTTCGGTAATGTGACAACTATCTTCCAGCAGATGTATGCTAACACAAACCGCTATCATGAGATGCTGAACAGTGTGCGAGACTTCCTCAAGCTGTACCAGGTTCCCAAAGGCCTGAGCGAGAGGGTTATGGATTACATCGCCTCCACGTGGTCCATGTCCCACGGTATTGACACTGAAAAGGTGAACACCCTGTGCGCCCAACTCCAATTACCCAACATGCAACTCTGGACACCCTTCAGCAGCCATCCTCCTGTCTGTTGTGTGTGTGTTATTCACTCCTGCTCTGAAATGTTTGTGTGAGTGTGTCTGGCTGAGTATTTTTAAACATTAGTGTGATTCTTTAGCAAGATGCTTTCTCACACTATGTGTTTAGACTCGTCCTGTCGTTTATGCTTAACCACAGGAGGGGAACAGCATGACCGTGGATATGAAGTCCCCATTGGGCGGACATTGTCAGAATGCTCCAGATGTCTCCTTCTCTCTCTCTTTCTTTCTCGTGATTTAGCCGTCTCATCACACAGACTCACACTGTTCTCCCAGAGCCAACCTCCATGTCTCCGTGACAACCACATGCAGAAAGGGAGATGCTCTAGAAAAGTGAGGGGCTGCTGGGAATGGCAGCTCTGGCACATGTCACACGCTAATGCACTCAGATGCACACATGCACACTGGCACGCGTGTCCTGTACCTCTGTCTCGGCCTCCCAGTATGCTTCACTGGCATGACAGTAAACATAAATTTGATGGTGTGAGACAGTGGCTATAAAAAAGAAAAATGCTAATTTTTAACAATGGAAAAAATAATAATTGGGGCTGTCAGTGTTAATTTTGTGCAATTAATATTGTTAATTTAGTACAATTAATTATTCATTATTATAAAAAAAGAAAATTTTATGAATGTAATCATGCCCCGGCCGATACAAAAATTCCAGAAGAAGGGATTTTCCATCAAAGAAATGCATTTAAAAACAAGTTGAACATTTAACTTGACGACTTAGCTCATAAAAAATAGAAAAATTATAAAAATAATAAAAATGTACATAAATATGATATTGGGGGAAAAAATATATTTCAATGCTTTCTCTCGCAAGTATATTGTTGGGTAATTATACTGTAAGTTATATAAATGCGGGCGCCATCAGGAACCGCCCTATTAATTGCGGCCATTGCAAATCGCTTTGAATGCGGAGTGCTCGCTTTTACTGAGCTGCGCGATTCACGATCACACGTACTCTGTGTATACGGAGCGCCAGTACTTACCAAACATTTCACAAGATTAGATTTTTGTCAGTGGTGCTCAGGATCTGCAAATATTCGCCATTGTCCTATCAGTCATCTCTCCTTACTCTGTGTATGTGGTCATTGAAATTGTATGTACTGTAATGTAACAGGCTACCGCTAGCAAGCGGCTAACCATGTCCCTTTAGTGGCTCCAAACATGTTATTTGTTTTCTGTGCCTTTCCAAATTCATATTCAATATTCGGGCACATCCCTAGTCATCAGAATTGGAATATAACCATTTCAGTCATGACAACTCTATGAAATTTTATTTTTTTTTTTTTTTTTTTTTTTTGCAAGGTAATGGATTCTATAGACAATGTTAATCTATTTGGTCTTGGCAGACTAGATCTGCTGCAGAGCAAGTATGGACTTGCAACTGCTAATAGATACACAGACATGCTGCTGCGAACGTGTAAGGCAGATCTAGACAGGTGGAACTGGGGGAGGTGGAGGGTTTCAGAGGAATTCTGGCAGTACCATCTTACAGTGAACACTGAAGTAGGCTACTTAAATGTTGAGCAATTTCATTGGCTGCAGAATCAACAGAGCCTATCAGCTTGTACCATAGAGTAAATTATGTGATTGCTATAAGATTGCATGTAAAGGCCTGTCTAGAGTTTCATGAATTAATTTTAATTTTGACATTCAACAATTTTATGTATGCAGCCAGGAAATTGTTAAATTAGATATTGAAGAGATGTTGTTGTTTAGTTTTGTGCTTATAATCTAGTCTCTTGCTTGTTGCCATTTGTATGTATGAAAGTTACAATGTTTTTTCATAGTACATTGAGCTCTTTTATCTCAAAAGATCAAGGAAGTTGCAGCAGAGTAACCACTTATATCTGTTATTTCTCTCTCCCATTACAGGTTTTACAGATCTGTCCTAAAGACATGCGTGCTGATATATGCGTGCACCTGAACAGGAAGGTTTTCAAGGAACATCCTGCTTTCCGTTTGGCCAGTGATGGCTGTTTGCGGGCTTTAGCAATGGAGTTCCAGACCATCCACTGCGCTCCAGGAGATCTTATCTACCATGCGGGCGAGAGCGTGGACAGCCTCTGTTTTGTGGTGTCAGGGTCACTGGAGGTCATCCAAGACGACGAGGTGGTTGCCATTCTGGGTAAGAGGAAAACAGAGACAGAGAAATAGATCTGGATCTGAATTAATGAATATTGACTCATTAACTAGCCATCCAGCATCTGACTAGATTAGTGAGGTCAAGTAGTTTTCGATTATTTTATTTGCTACATTTGTAGCAGTGGTGCAAGCTGTTAGACAGTTTTAACTACTCGATTTTGAACAGCTTAAGTCTGCTTCAGCTGTTACTGTATTCAAAACTAATTTCCTCTACAGACTCATTGACATGAAGACAGCATCCCTCTGTCTTGGGTTTAGTTCCCAATGGGAGGATTATTTGCATCCACAGAGCTTCTATGTGATCATATATCTTGACTGACACACAGGCTATCACACCCACTCCTCCGCACTGTGCTATCCCTCTCCCTTTTGTTTATTCCCACATCCTGCTCCCTGTATCCTCTTTGATCAATGTGTCCGACTCTTTCTCTTCCTCTGTGCGTAAAACATTCAGAGAACAATAATAAAATAATGAAGTGGAAATGTTGAAATTTTGAGCATAAAACATGTTAAATTATGCAAAATATGGCCTAAGCTGATGATAAAAAGTAACAATAAAAAGATATTTGAAAAGTAATTGAACTAAAATATGCTTTAAAGGGGTCCTATTATGCTCTTTTTACAAAGTCTTGATTTTGTTTTGGGGGTGTACTAGAACAGGCTCTCATACTAGGTTGTTCGAAAAACACATTACATTTCACATATTTTACATTATTACAACACCTCTCTCCCCAGTCTGGCATGAACGGCTCGAATAGTTCCTGTAAATGAAGGCACGCACTGGAAATACTAAATGTATAGTGATTGGTTAGCTGGGCCAGATGATGTGTTACTGAGAGTGGCCACAGCAGCACTCTGCGCCTGTCGGGGAAATAATGACATGCCCCTACCATACCGCCGACCTGATAGCGTTCAGGTAATAATTGCGTCAAAATCAAATCAATTTGAGCGTGATTTAAACCCGTATGATTGTTACAACTCTAAGTTCGTCTGCCTTGGAGGAAACTCCATGGACCTGGGTCTCCAACATTATGGTGATAACACTCGTTGCCTTACTCTAGTGCCAGTAAACCAGTCTCAGTCCCATTTCGTCGATATTTGTATATCACAAATCCCGATAACATATGCCCGTATTAGTCCAAACGATTTAAAAATAGAGTCGTGTCGTGTAGTTTTTGAAAAGTCGATTTCGGCTTAACTAAAATATATCTATTTTTAAGTGAAACTTGAGCTTTGCTAACTTTGCAGATCTTTTTTATGCTCAAACAGCAACATTATAGACTAACTAAAGTTGAAAAAGTGAAAACGCATAATAGGACCCCTTTAAGATGTTTTTAAGATCTTCTCTAAGTATCAGTTCATCCTTTTCTGGCAGTAATATCTGCCGCACAATGAACTATGAGGGTTTATACCACAGAAAGCTTTAAATGCATAGATCTGATATTTTGATCTGATTTTATTGTCCTGCCTGTCGTTACAACTGAGACTAGTATTATTTCATTCTTTTTTAGTATCAACCCAACATCCCTAAAAAAGAAATAAAAAAAGCAAACAGTGATCTTAGGTCAGACATGTGACTCATGGATGTATACAGCCCAATGATGTATTGTATAGCATCTGTCATTTCTAACATCTGTCTGTCTCACAACACAAGATTAGGCTGCTTCGCCTCGTGAAGCCAGCTGAGCATCTAATGGTCATATTTTTCTCTGTTGACAAACTAACGATGCTTTGCTAAATTTGGCTGTCTGTCGCGGCTGTTAAATTGATTTAGGATCAGTCTGAAAGGTCACAAATGTTCTCTCTTGCTTCTAAAATGTGAACACACACACGCAGATCAGACTATGAAGACAGAATAAAAAGGTTTATCGCTCTGACCACTTGTATCTCGAGTGGGTGGATTGAACGAAACTTCAGAGGTTAGAGGTCAGTATGGGTGTAGGGTGGTGTGCTACACTGTGACCTGTAGATCTATAATGACACAGCTGCTCTACTACATAGATTATTGACTCTCTCTTTTCATTCACTCTCACTTAAAAGTACAAAGAAACAGTGCAGTGACAGTGCCCTTATTTTGGGTGTTTATTCCTCCTTAAAAATAAGTTCAAGCAACTACAAAACTGATACTGAGCTCAGTCCAAGACAATCATTAATTGAAACTGTGCTGCACCAGTATGCTTTCTTTTATTCCAAACATCTTTAACTTTCTGATGTTATAAAGATAAATTAATTAAAAGGACAGTTCATTCAAAAATGAAAATTCTTTCATCATTTATCCCTTATTTATTTAATTTCCCATATATTTACGACTTACTTTATTCTGTGGAACACAGAAAATGATGTCTGGCAGAAAATTGAAAAATGTAGGTTATTATACACAAACTCTTCCCATATCATACATACACTACCATTCAAAAGTTTGTCTCTTATGCTCACCAAGGATTGCATTTATTTGATCAAAACTACATTAAAACTGTAATATTGTGAAATATTATTACAGTTTTAAAATAACTGTTTTCTGTTTTATTATATCATACAGTGGCGGCCAAAAAAGTTTATGTCAGCCACCAATCTGATGCACGGAGTTCTCCCAGCTTAAAAAGATGAGAGGCCTGTAATTTTCATCATAGGTATACCTCATCTATGAGAGACAAAATGAAAAAAAAATCCAGAAAATCACATTTGTAGGATTTTTAAAGAATTAATTGTTAATTTCCTCGGTAAAATAAGTATTTGGTCACGTACAAACAAGCAAGATTTCTGTTTCTCACAGACCTGTAACTTCTTCTTTAGAGGCTCCTCTGTCCTCCACTCGTTAACCTGTATTAATGCATCTGTTTGAACTCGTTATCAGTAAAAAAGACAACTATCCACAACCTCAAACAGTCACACTACAAACTCCACCATGGCCAAGACAAAAGAGCTGTAAAAGGACACCAGAAACAAAACTGTAGACCTGCACCAGACTGGGAAGACTGAATCTGCAATAGGTATAGCAGCTTGGTGTGAAGAAATCAACTGTGGAGCAATTATTAGAAAATGGAAGAAATACAAGACCACTGATAATCTACCTCGATCTGGAGCTCCACGCAAGATCTCACACCGTGGGGTCAAAATAATCACAAGAACTGTGAGCAAAAATCACAGAACCACACAGGGGGACCTAGTGAATGACCTGCAGAGAGCCGGGACCAAAGTAACAAAGGCTACCATCAGTCACACACTGCGCCGCCAGGAAGCGACTCAAATCCCTTCCCCCCCCCCCTCGCAGTGCAGCCGTTAGTCCCCGCTTAAGCCAGTACATGTCCAGGCCGGTCTGAAGTTTGCTAGAGAGCATTTAAATGATCCAGAAGAGGATTGGGAGAATATCATATGGTCAGATGAAACCAAAATAGAACTTTTGGTAAAAACTCAACTTGTCGTTTTTGGAGGAGAAAGAATGCTGAGTTGCATCAAAAGAACACCATACCTACTGTGAAGCATGGGGGTGGTAACATCATGCTTTGGGGCTGTTTTTCGGCAAAGGGACCAGGACGACTGATCCGTGGCACTGACCGAAAGAATGATGAGGCAAGGTATCGTCTTCCCCCCCCCCCCTCCCTGAGATTTTGGTGAAAACCTCTTCCCATCAGCTGAAGGCATTGAAGATGAACGTATGGCTGGGTCTTTCAGCATGACAATGGTCCCAAACACACCGCTCGGGCAACGAAGGAGTGGCTTCGTAAGAAGCATTTCTAGGTCCTGGAGTGGCCTAGCCAGTCTTGAGATTTCAACCCCATAGAAAATCTTTGGAGGGGAGTTGAAAATCTGTTTATGTTGCCCCCCCCCCCAGCGACAGTCCACCCCAAAACATTACTGCCTAATAGAGGAGATCTAATGGGGAATGGGCCGAAAATACCAGCAACAGTGCTGTAGAAAACCTTGTGAAGAAGACTTACAGAAAATGTTTGACCTACTGTCATTGACCACAAACAAAGGGTATAAACAAAGTAGTGCGATGCAATTTTGTTTTGACCAAATACTATTTACACCATCATTTGCCAACAAATAAATATAAATTCTTGAAAAATCCACTTATTCGAGGCTATCAACTCCACGTTCTTTCGTTCGCATTTTACAATGTCGATTTTTGGATTTTTTTCATCATTTGGTTCTCATAGTTGAGGTCATACCTATGATGAACATATTACGCCGCATCTCTCATCTTTTTATGTGGCGAGGAGAACTTCGCCCACAATGAGCTGTCTGACTAAATACTTTTTTTCCCCACTGTATTTTATAATGTAATTTATATGCACTGGCATAGCTGTATTTTCAGCAGCCATTACTCCAGTATACGGTGTCACATGATCCTTCAGAGATCATCAATATGCAGATTTGGTGCTCAAGAAACATTTCATGTTATTATCAATGTTTAATATTTTAGTGGAAACCGTGATACATTTTTTTCAGGATTCTATATATTTAGTGCATCAAGATGCATCAATGATATCGACCACCACTGATTCTTGATGTCGCATAACCAAATGCGATACTCTAGATCTCACTAGAGGTGCTAAAATATCTCTCTCCACCTGCAGAAAGGAATCTGGATTCTAGAACATTTACTGAGACACAAAAGAACTGTAAAAAATTTATCTGAGTGGACATTTTGGCTCTGTAACCCTATTCATCCTAGATGTGAGCAGATGGAGATGGATGGACAAGACTTTTGTGCATTTGTTCATTTCAGTAATGGATTGTAATGGATCATCTCATCATTCCTCCTCTGTCAGACATGCTTATGATACAGTATCTGGAGCTATATCCTAAGTGAGTCATAATGAAAGTGTGCTTTTATGTGAGAATGTTTTGCCAAGATATTATTGTAAAAAAGATTTTAACAGTGCTGACATGAATCTGACATGTGTTTGTGGTGGAGTTTTACTCAAGTTGAATTTCACACCAATGAAACCAGTACACATGATCTGTCTACTGCAATCTGAGACAGAGAGGAGAGACAAAACAGAGAGATCATTTGCAGTATTTTTGCTGCAAAAAAAGAGTGTTAGAAAATAAGAAATAAATTAACTTAACGTGGTTTATTCTTGAAACAACTGAAACTGGAATACATCATGCACTTACAGTATATTCACTGAAAACAAGTCATAATAAGAAAGAAGACACTTATGCTCACCAAGGCTGCATCGAACAAAAAAAAAATATTATTACAATATAAAATAACTGTTTTCTATTTGAATTTGAAATTTAAATGTAATTTATTCCTGTGATGGCAAATCTGAATTACTCCAGTCTTCAGTGTCACATTATTTAGACGGTCACGGTCCTCCATAAATGTACCAATCAGGTCTGTTTGTGTGAATAAGAAAGTGTCTGTGTTTCTCCTCAGGTAAAGGTGATGTGTTTGGGGACGTGTTCTGGAAGGAGGTGACGCTAGCTCAGGCGTGTGCTAATGTGAGAGCGCTAACATACTGTGACCTGCATGTGATCAAACGGGACGCACTTCAGAAAGTCTTAGAATTCTACACCGCCTTCTCCAACCACTTTTCACGAAACCTCCTGCTTACGTACAACCTGCGCAAACGGGTGAGTAAATGCTGTCTGCCGTTTTCTTTAAATACTCTTAAATTTTCCGCTGGCCCATGTCAAACCACATATGTAAGCAGAATTTCTCAGCACCCACATTAACAGGTTACTAAATTTAAATTTCACAGCACAGCATGAGCACAGCCTGAAGTAGACTGTAGCATGCTGAACTCATGGGAAAATATAAATACAGCTCCTAAAGCTATTTATCAACATACTCACATACATCACCACACGTAAAAAAAATTATATTTCGTAAATCCAGATGATTTAAGCAGTGTAATATCTACACTTTGGGCTTTAGGTATTGCAATATTTTTTATTGATTTAATACTTAACACACAATAACATTGTAATTAATCCAGTAAATATATGGATGATACTCCAACATAGTACGCGGCAGTATAGCAACTTAAAACGATAGTTCACCCAAAATGAAAATTGCTCACCCTCATGTTGTTCCAAACCTGTATGACTTTCTTTTTTTCTGTAAAACATAAAATATATTATTTTGAAGAATGTTGTTAATCAAATAGTTTCAGTTCCCATAGACTTTCATTGTATTTGTTGTCTATACAGTGGAAGTCAATGGGAACCACAACTGCTTGGTTACCAGCATTCTTCGAAATATCTTCTTTTATGTTCCTCCAAAGAAAGAAAGTCATACAAGCTTGTGGAATGACATGAGGGTGCATAAATGGTGACAGAATGTTTGGGTGCCACTGGTCTTAAAGTGAAAAAAGAAGATAACGCCATGCGTAGCCACTACTGCCACAGAAAATCACGACAGTGGAGATGAGAGATGAAACCGGGAGTCCCTACACTTATTTAGAATGTGATTCATTGGCCAAAAAGAGAAAACATGAAAGAAAGTCTGATATTGTGAATGTGCCAATACAAACAACAGCTGTGATAATTAATGTGAGTGAGAGTTGTTTATATATATGAATTGAAGAATGGTGTACCATTCATCTGACTGAAAGCAAAGAGAAAGAAATCAGTAGACCTGCTTTACCATTCAATCAGAAAGAAAGACAGATGGAGACAGAAAAAGAGAGAAATGGTCTGATCAGAAACACAAACAACACTAAACTGACTTGTTTAATTGGCTAGAAATGACTGAAAGGTGGATTAAGGGAATAAAGGAAATGCAGGTTCTTTCTAATCCCTGTTTTTTAAAAATTCAATTCTATTGGCTTTAATGGGAGAGGATAGTATAGAAGTGGCAGGAAATTATAGAAAATGTTTGCCTGTGTACAAACCAGAGAGTGCACACACCACCTGCCAGGCCACGTCCCTGACTGTCCCCCATTTTTTTACTTTTTGGAGAAAAACATTGACTTGCGTTCTCATTTTTCACATCAAATCACATTCAAATTAACGTCTCTAGGTTACGTATGTAACCATGGTTCCCCGAGGGAAAGAGACACTGCGTCAAGCTGCTTTGGGAACGCCCTTGCGTGACCGCGTCCTGAAGCACGTGTCAAATCAGTCCAATGGAGCAACGAGACGTCACGAGTGGGGTGACGTAAGCACCAGAAAGTATAAAAGCGCATCCAGCAGAGCGCAAACCAGCTTCGATGAAGTAGCGCCTGCAGGGATGCAGGGAGTATGGCAAAGAGACGCAGCATCTCGTTCCCTCGGGGAACCATGGTTACATACGTAACCTAGAGACGTTCCCCTTCAGGAACTCGAACTGTGTCGAGTCGCTTTGGGAACGAGAATACCCACTGCGCCATACTACCAAGTCCCTGCCTGTGTGTGTATCAGATGAGCACATCACGAAAAGAGAACTTGGAAACCTGTGGTAGATGCCATGTCTAGGTTGTAAAAACGGACAAAAGTGTGCGGAGAGGACCAGCCCACCACAGCACAAATGTCCTGCAAGGCCACAGCCAAGGCCGCCATACTCCTGGTCGAGTGCACTCTGACCCCCATAGGTGACGGGAGGCCAGAGGACTCATAGGCTAGTGAGATGGCCTCGACCACCCACCTACTCATAGTCTGCTTGGTCGCCGGAAATCCCTTCATTGGCGGACCAAAACAAACAAAAAGCTGATCTGCCTTACGCCACGGGGCAGCTCTGTGTGCGTAAGCGTCCAGTGCTCGAACTGGACAGAGCAGATTAAGCCTTTCTTGGCCTACTTCCTGGTACGGAGGAGGACAGAATGCCTGAAGTACTATGGGCCCTGGTGAAGAAGTGGGCACCTAAGGGAATAAAGGCCCTAGGGGTAAAAGGGAAAATGCCATACACCTGACTGGAGCAATATTCAAGGCACGAAACAGAAAGGCCTCTGAAGATCCCCACTTTTAGTGGGATACATAGCGAGTGAGAAAGATGGTCTGAAGCCTGAGCAAAACTTGACCGGAACTGCTTCTATGGGTCAAATGGGGGCATGGCATAAGCCTGCACGGAAACCACCAAGCCCGGCCCCATGAGGGCACCTTGTGTGCGCCCTTCTTCCCCTGGTAAGGCTCAGCCTCAGGGTGCCACGGAGGAAACGAGTGACAAGTGGGTGTCTTCCCAATGATTGACCACCCAGAAGGGCGTGGTAAGCAGCTAAGGCCACCACGTATACCTTCAGAGTGGAGGGAGATAACCCTGCGGAGAATCGCTCCTGCAGAAACTCCAGAACTGTACCAATTGGGCAGTTGACTGGGTCCTGCAGTCGCTGTCCGCACCATGAAGCGAAAAGTTTCCACTTCAAGGCATACTGATTCCTTGTGGCGGGAGCTCTGGACTGGAGTATAGTCTCAACAACCTCATTTGAGAGACCAGATGCTAGGAGCTGTGCCCCCTCAGGGGCCATGCCCACAGCTTCCATAACTCCGGGCGGGGGTGCTAAGAATGGTGCCCCCCGCCTGAGAGAGGAGGTCCCTCCTGATCGGAATCTCCAGCGGAGAGCCGTCGAGGAGGGACACCAAGTCCGAGAACCATACTCGGGCCGGCCAGAACGGGGCTACTAGCAACAGACGGACCCCATCCCGGCGTACTCTCTCCAGAACTCCCGGGAGTAGAACAATCAGGGGAAAGGTGTACAGACGAAGCCTAGGCCACGTCTGCACCATGGCATCCAGCCACAGTGGAGCTGGATGCGTGAGGGAGAACCAGAGTGGGCAGTGTGTCGTTTCCTGCGACGCAAATAGATCCACTTATGCCTGGCCAAATTCCCTCCAAATGAGTTCCACCACCTCGGGGTGGAGCCTCCTTCCCCCGGCCCTCAGCCCCTGTCTCGACAGGATATCTGCCCCCTGATTTAGATACCCAGGGATATAAACTGCTCTTAGAGAGAGGAGCTTCCCCTGAGCCCACAGAAGGATCTGGTGCGCCAGCTTGTACAAGGGGCGCGAACGCAGACCCCCTGCCGATTGATGTAGGAGACAACCGATGTGTTGTCTGCGCGGACAAGCACATGATGACCCCTTAGGTCTGGAAGGAAGTGTGTAAGAGCTCAAAACACGGCCAGCATTTCACGGCAGTTGATGTGCCAAAATGAGATGATGGCCTTCCCAATAGATCCTCCTGGCAGAGCGGCTTTGATACTATGAACGCATTCCTTCTCAAGCTCTCGTGGAGGAGAGGCATTCCGTGTGTTACGTATGTCGACGTAACAAGGAGCCCTACGTGCCGGGCCTTCCTGGAACACCGGTGGAAACATACATTCTTCCTATTCAGCTCTAGGCCGAAGCCTCGCCCGCGCTGAACTTGATCCCATGCAAAGGGCGGCGTTTCCCCCCATAGGCCGGGCAAAACTTCCTTCTCGGTGTCCTTCCTGCAGCACTCAACCAACCCTGCCATCCCACAGGACATCTCATGTACAGCAGGCAAAAGGTATCACGTTGGACGCTGCTGTCATCAGGCCCAACAGCCTCAGAAACTGTTGACAGTGAGTGACTGGCCTTCTCTTAATCTCTTGACTGTCGTGAGGATTGACTCGATTCGAGCAGGAGACAGACGTGCCTGCATCGAGGTTGAGTCCCACACCACGCCTAAATAAGTGGTTCTCTGTAGTGGAGAAAGAACACTCTTCTTGGCGTTTAGTCTTAACCCCAGCTCTCTCATATGGGCGAGGACGACATCTCGATGCCGAGCCGCCATCTGCTCCGATTATTATCCCCCCCCCACCCCCCCCACCCGATTGAGCTAGTGTTAACCAATCGTCGATATAATTGAGTATGGGATGTCCTGGAGTCGCAGTGGAGCCAGAGCAGCATCCACACATTTCGTGAAAGTGCAGGGTGAGAGTGCAAGACCGAACGGAAGAACCCGATATTGGTAAGCTTCGCCCCCGAAAGCAAACCTCAGGAACTTCCAATGTTGAGGGAGGATGGAAACATGGAACTAAGCGTCTCTGAGATCTATCGTAACAAAACAGTCCTCGGACTGGATCTGAGATACAATCTGCTTGATAGTAAGCATCTTGAACCGAAGCCATTTGATAGCGCGTTTCAGAAGACGGAGATCTAAGATCGGATGCAACCCCCCCATCCTTCTTCAGAACAATGAAGTAACAGCTGTAGAACCCGGACACTCTCTCGAGAGAGAAGAGGAACACGTTCTATGACCCCCTTCCTCAAGAGAGTATCTACTACTTGTTCCATTACCAGAGCCTGCTCGTGGCCCACTAATGTGGGGATGACCCCGTTGAAACAAGGCGGACGAGAACCGAACTGGATTCTGTAACCTTTCTCTACAATCTGCAGGACCCATTTTAAGACATTTGGTAGAAGTTTCAATGCTGCCAAAAAATCTACTAAGGGAACCAACCTCTCGAGGCTGGCCTCTGGTATTATTAGAGGAGCCAGTTCGTTGCCCTGAAGCGGATGACCGGCAGGGAAAGACCGACCTGACTGCTGTAGCACCCTAAACTGAGGGGGCGAGCTCTCCCGTGCCGTAACGTTGCCGGGCGGCAGCTGGGAATTTCACTCGTCGGAGCTCACTGAGCCCTGAAGCACCGAGGTGGCAGGGGTATCAATGAACCTCCGTGAGGGCACTGAGGGAACAACCGACCTGACTGCTGTAGCACCCTCACTTGAGGGGGCGAGCTCTCCCGTGCCGTACCGTTGCCTGGCGGCAGCTGGGATTTTCGCTCGTCTGAGCTCACTGAGCCTTGAAGCACCGAGGTGGCAGGGGTATCAATAAGCCTCCGTGAGGGCAATGAGGAGGATTGGGCACCGTATACTGAAATGTTATCCTTTCCTCCCCAGGTGGGCCTGACAATGGTAGGACCGTTTAGCCGAGGTCCTCTTAGACAAAATAACGGTCCGCAGATCCGTTTTCGGTCTAGAAGACCCCAACTGAGAGCATCGCCCCGACCCCCGATCTTTCTGTGGAGGGGTGCGGGTTGCAACGCTCTGTTTTTGAGACTGGCGATATGAGGAGCTTGATGGCTTGGGCTGCTCCCGCTCAGCAGGCCATACCCCTGAGCAGGTCAGCCTGGTATGCGTGTAACACCGCCATGGTGTGCAAACATGCGCCAGACTGACCTACCACCGTATAAGCTTTCCCAACCAGACTCGATGTAAGCCTAACGGGCCTGGCGGGAAGCTTCGGGGCCTTCAGGGACGATGCTTAGGGTGGGGAGCTCGCAAGCGTCTGCTCCACCACTGGCATCGCCCCATATACCTTATCATTCAGCCCCACGATGTTCTTTTGAATAATTCGAGACTGTGGGGCTGTAATACGGGATGAGTACGGTTTCTCCCACGATCTTGACACCTCAGCATGGAGATCGGGGAAAAAGGAAGGCACCGTGTGAAGGCTGTGATCTGTGACGTTTCTAGGCTGGCCAAAAGATATTTTATTTTGGCGAATGCACGAAAAACACCCCATAATCACTAATCACACCTCATACGCGAGGGACTGCGGTAGCGAGTCCACAGTCTTCTCTGTCTCGACACTCATCACCTCTACCTCCTCGGAGGAAGATAGATGAAGTGTCTGGCTCTCTCTCTGGGGGAAGAAACCGCAGTGCGGGCTTCCGAACCCTGAGAGAGAGCCATGGATCTAGCGGGTGAGCCCGTCTCGGATCCCTCCGCTAAATCCACTTGCGATCCCCACGACAACAGTCTGCGCTCGGCAACAGCGGGACCGCTGCCAGTGGGATCGCGAGCCTGGCTGCTCTCATCAAACACGGCCAGGCGAGAGTGGAGAGTGAGCAGCGAGAGCAGCTCACAGTCATGACAATCAGCCCCCTCGAGAGCTGACCGTGCATGCTCCACTCCCAAACAAACGACACACAAATCGTATGTATCCCCCGCCCCCAGATATCGTGGGCAGGGAGAAACAAAGCGTTTGTAATGCCGTTCACTCGCCATACACGTTCTCATTGTTTTATATATATGCGTGCTTGTGCGGACAGACAACAGTAAATAGACAGACACATACACAGAGCGCTACTGGTTTGCGCCCGGCCGGATGCGCTTTTATGCTTTCTGGTGCTTACGTCACCCTGCTCGTGACGTCTCGCATGCTCCACTTGGATGATTGACACGTGCTTCAGACGCGGGTCACGCAAGGGCGTTCCCAAAGCGACTCGATGCAGCTCGAGTTCCTGAAGGGGAACTGTAACACTCCATAAACCAGATCTTGAAGTGTAAAATTAAATGTATTAAATTCTTTTTTTTTTTTTTTTTTTTTCCCAGTACATTATAAAGACAGCTGTCAGTTTGATAAAATGGCCCACAGTGTGTCTAAATTTTGGATCTCGGCCCTGCTTGAGTTCTGTTTCTCAGTGGAACTGGGTCTGAGGAGGAGGCTAATAATAGCTCAGCGAGCGTCTGCCTCTTTATTGGAACGGCTTACACTGTATAGCTATATATATCCATATGGGTTAAATATAATATCATATACCTCACTTTCATATTGGAGCCAGGACTAAATTACTAAATCCATTTACATAATCCATCTGCTGCATAAATATATACTGTTTAATAGCTTTTCAACAATAATGGCACAGGTGAGAGCTTCACTGAATGGTCTCTCTTTTGAGCCCTTCACGCCTACACTTGTTTGTAATGGACCTTTGTCATGTTTGCATCACTTATTCGAAAAATAGCTGGATCTTTACCTCAACACTATGGTTTTGTTAGCTATAACAGTCCATTCCCTTAAACAATACATTGAAATATGAAAACGCAAAATTATATATAAAATAATGGTTATATTAATGCCTCTGACACTGTTGCCAAGCGGGAGCCTTTAATTAGCTCATGTCTCCATGAATTAATCATGATGTTTACTATTTGATTGTGACCCAGATAGAAAACTTGTTATACATGGAGAAAATATGTCATAGGAAGAATACATATGTTATATTTCTGGACAAATTCCATATTCAACAATAGACTTTATACAGTGGTCAAATAGGCCATTTTGGCCTAGATACAGCAGCAGTTGCATAATCAGAGTACATATTGCAGTCTATTTGTGATTATGGGACTGTTTTCCTACTTTTAATGTATGCGTGAGTCCTCATTCCTAACCACACAACTCCCAAATGCAATGTTGAGAGTGTTCAGAAGAGTCTCTTCTTCCAAAGCCCTAAATAAATATTCTGGGTTCAATTTAAGCTCAAATTAACCTCTATCAACAACATTTGTTTGATAATGATTCTTGTCATTAAAAAAAGGCAAAAATAGTACAAAAACAGTTGGCACTACTTTTTTCTCTTTTTTTTTTTTGAAGCATGAATCAAAATATTTCATATTTATTGTGGTAATCAACATTTAAGAACACAAATCATGTAATTGAATTAAAGTACGAATATTCTAAGGAAAGTACTGCTTTTGAATTGACTTTAGTAAAAATACAAAATATTACATATTTTAATTATAATGCTTATTTTATAAGTAATATTTTACTTCAGTACATTAAAAATAGTATTATAAATATCAAAAGTAAACATAATGATTGATAGACCATTGTTTATTAATTTTGTGCAGTCATATTTAACCTAATCGCTCAAACAGCTGCAATCGGATCAGTCAAATTCACCAATGAATCATTCAGTGCTTGTTGTGAACTGATTCAACAGGTTCACTGACAAGAATCAACTCAAAATAGTGTTGAATTTGTTCACAAATTTGACAATGGTGTTGAGTCTAGGGGAGTGTTGTGGGGGAAGTCGTGGGTGGGGGAAGTCGTGGCCTAATGGTTAGAGTCGGACTTGTAACCCAAAGTTTGCGGGTTCGAGTCTCGTACCGGCAGGGATTGTAGGTGGGGGGAGTGAATGTACAGCGCTCTCTCTCCCTCCTTCAATACCACAACTGAGGTGCCCTTGAGCAAGGCACCGTACCCCCAACTGCTCCCCGGGCGCCGCAGCATAAATGGCTGCCCACTGCTCCAGGTGTGTGTTCACTGCTGTGTGCGTGCACTTTGGATGGGTAAATGCAGAGCACTAATTCCGAGTATGGGTCACCATACTTGGCCACATGTCACGTCACTGACTGTCACTGTGTTTTGATTTCCTCAGTGCCAGTTTTGGCATCCTTCTATGTGAAATCTGAACAAACACACTCACATGATACTAAGACAGTACCATACAGTACATCTGTCCTCTGTCACAGCTGCATAAATAAGTGCTTAAATGGTTCATCCAATTTATTTCTGTGCATGTTTGTGCACTGCAAAATCCTCTTCATCGCAACGCTGCTGTGTCAAGTGTTATTTTAGCTTTGATTAAGGTTACCGTTTATGAAGCTGTAATGGGTAAAACACGCATTCATGCACACAAAACCGTACAAAAGACATTCACACCCTTCAAGATGCATTAACATGCATGCAAAGAGGAATGCGTGGGTTTGCTGCTGTAATTGAATTGCTGTCAAAAGTCACGAGCGGTGAAAGGTCAGACATGTATCACTGGTTTGACACAGCCATTTACTCAATATGTCCCTTCATGACCCTGTGATCTATCTGTGTGTGTTTGGCAGGTGTGAGTGAATCAGTCGTCGCTGAGGGATCAGATTCTCTGAGGTTGTGATGAGTGTGGTAAATCGGATCTTAGATCAGTGACAAAAACAGTCAGTCAGCATGAGGCACACAGTGAAAGCACAAGATACACGGGGGTGGATTCACTAAACAGCAGTATTTCAGCTCAAAAACCTACCTAATTCTGTTTTCCCAGTAAATTAATTCACCCTTTCCGAACATAATTTCAAAACACACAGGCCTATAAATATCAGTAAACTAAAATACAACAAAGCAGGTACGCAAACATGCTGATTAAAATAAACATCCATTTGAGGTTAATAATAGTTATAATCTATTCAACACAGCACCTCAAAAGTCACTTGGTTTGAATGTGTACGGATCGTTCCAGCTTATTCCTCTGACTCAGACTTTGGCGCATAGTTAAATTAGGCCCTGATTAATTATGGGATGTGAGGCAAGAATATGAGCATGTTATTAATGTTAATGTGTTGCGGGTATATGTCACCGTAATGACTTTTAATGTTTTGAAAGTATCTTATGCTCAACAAGGCCTCATTTATCTGACAACAAATACAGTGAAAACGGTAATATTGTAAAAAATGCTTCTAATATAAAATAACTGTTTTCTATTTTAATATATTTAAACATGTAATTTATTCCTGAGATGGCAAAGCTGAATTTTCAGCAGCTATTACTCCAGTCTTACATGATCCTTCAGAAATCATTCTAAAGGTGCTAAAGAAACATTTTTTTTAAATGTTGAAAACAGTTGCTGCTTAATGTTTTTGTAAAAACCGTGACTTATTGATGAATAGAAAGTTCAAAAAAACAGCATTTATTTGAAACAGAAACCGTTTGTAACAATTGTAAATGTCTTTACTGTCACTTTTTAATTTAATGCATCCTTGCTAAATACAATTATAAATTTCTTTCAAATAAAATCTTAGTAACCACAATTTTTTGAACAGTAGTGTACAAGTGGAGTGATGTTACTCAAAAGCATCTAAAAAAATGAAATAAAACATCATTAATTACAAATCACACACTCGACTACATTAAAATAATAGGGATAATCATAAATGACCTAAATACACAATGTGATGTTGTACGTCAAACTTGTGCCTCACAACAAACATCCAATTAAAGTAAAGGAATCACTGAAATAGAAAGTATGCAGCATATTTAAATGATAAACAATGGCATATTGTCTCAATTTAAGCATGAATTAAACATGAAATTGTACCTTACTGTAGACAGGGTGCAAATGGAGGTTTAGTGATAGGTAAAGAGAAAAGTAAAACAGGACAGTGGGCGGTAGAGGTAGAGAAAGTAAGATAGGTGTGCGTATGCTTTCATTTCAGAGTATTACAGTGTTATGGGAATTTTTTTCTGCTTCGATGTGCATAGTCGGCTTTTTGTTTGAATTATGAAACAGTGCTCCCTCTCGCCCCGCTGTCCCCTCCTTTTTACCGTTCTATCCGCAGACTAACACCTTCAACATCACACACACATTTTGAACACTTTGAGAGCTGCAGAATGAGTTTCCCTGTTTGATGATGATATACTTAGGGGAAGAAAAGCAATAGCAGAATACACAAGAGGGCCGTGTATGTGTGGGAGTGCGAGGGACGCATGGCAACAGAAGGATTCTATCAATACACCATTAGGAATCTCTGTGTGAGCACATAATACCACCCTCCTCGTACACGCAGACACACACACCTTTGTGTAATCCTTCTCTGCATGTCTGTCCTTTCTCTGCCTCGTATATCCTTCAAGGGCAAGGGTTTACAAAACACCAGAAACAATGGCAGACCTCTGTTTCTGTCAGCATGAGTACTGACAGGCTCAGTATTCACATTTAAGTACTAAGATTTTTTTGTGGAGTTTGTTGTGATTTAAAGGAATATTTTTTCATATAAATACAATTTAAAGTGTCAGAATATCATTTTGACTCTTCCCTCAGTTTGTGAAAAGAATAAAGTGTCTTTAACCCTCATGTTTTCTTTTCCCTGAAAATGCTAGTTAATGTTAACACATCAATAACAACTACAAAAAAACATGACCTGTCTACAAAAAAATGCCTATAAATTTCTTGTTATATTCTTGTAGGTAAACTGAGGTTCATAAGCTCAAAATTAATAAGAAATACAAAACCTGTGCTAACTGAAAGAAAACAAGCTGACTAAAAAAATAATCCAATATTTGGTGATATTATAGCATAATGAGAGATTTGCATGCAATTTTTAAAAGACTGGTTATTCACTGAGAACACTAAATTAGGTAAAGGATTTTCATCACAGCACAAGTGATGCATTTACAATTGAAGTATACAGTATAAGGAAGTTTGTACCAGTGGGTTTGTTAAAGCAAAAATATATTAAATATGTATAACTGATTGTGTGTATTGGTGTAATTCCTGAGGATGAGGTTTGCTGCATATAAAGAACTGTATAATTTTATAGTTTTAAATGACTAAATTATTATGATTTTTTTTTTTACTTTAACAAACTGAGAGATGAGTTAAAATGATTTTGTGGAAATAAAAATCACATCACAGATGTTGTTTGAGCTTAAGTAGTTTTTAAAGAGATAATTCATCCAAAAAAGATTATTCTGTCATAATTTACTATGGACAAAAAAATAAACACTTTTTCTAGTGTTACAGATATGGTATGATTGTCTTCGCTAAAGCTGGCTAAACGTGTGTATGGATACCGTGGCTCAGAAATAAGGATGATGGCTATAAGGATGGATTTATTTGCGGATAGTGGAAGGGCCTGTGTGTGTCTGTGTCCAGGATGGGAACGGCTGAATGGGAGGGCAGCGGCCTGGTCATTACTGTCCATCATCTCTGTAAAGCAGAGAGAAACAAGCCCCTTGACGTCAATCAGAAGCGCAATCTACTGAGGCTGTCTATCTGTCTAACTGATTTCTTCAGTTCTCTCGTTCAGCCTGGATTCTCAGAGGGAGCTCAGGCGATATATTTCTCCACCTGCCGCCAAACACGATGCGTTATTTAGAGTTCAATTACAAAGAAACATTACATTCGGATGGAAAGTGGCAATATGACAAATCTGAGCACATTAAAGCCCAAATGAAACAATTTTATGTGAGACATCATGGGGAAATGCCTAATATGCAATATTTCTCCCACTAATACACATCATGTAAGGATCATTTTGTGGTGTCTAAACTCAAGAATGGAAAAGAATGTGATTGTGTAAATTTTTGCCACGGTCGATTTTTGTTCCCACCACTTGATGAAATTGCTTGCAGCTGGATGTATATAATAAAGGGGAACGCTCTCCAGTTGTTTGCGATGCTGGAATTGGTCATTTTTAATGTTTGACTGAGTTTTGTCATTTTGGAAAGTGACAGCGGCAACGTTCCCTCCCACACACAGCTCTCAGACATGTGCTCAACCTCCCTTTAACCGGCTTGCTATCCATTCAAGTGAAATCACAAAACAAAATGAAACAAATGAGCTCCCACTCCTGTTATACATTCATTGATGTATTTTAGCTTATTAAAACAAAAAAAATTATCAGCATCATTATGAAAATAAAAAATGTAATTGAGATAAAGGTTAAAATAAGAAATTAGGTTGAATTGTAAGATCATTTTTATATAGTCACACTGTGAAATATAAAGACAGAATTGGGAGATGTAAAGTCAAACTGGGGATATAAAGTCAGAACTCTGATATATGAAGTCCAAAATGGATAAAGTCAATTTGTAATATATAAAGACAAAATTGTAAGATATAAATTCAAACTTGTGAGGTATAAAGACAAATTGTGAGATATAAAGTCAAATTCAGAGATATATCAAATTGTAAGATATTACATTAAACTGTAAGATATTAAGTCAAACTGTAAGATATAAAGTCTAAGATACTGTATAAAGTCAAAACTATAGGTTATAAAGTAAAAATTCTACAAAACATAAAATTGGGATAAAGTCAAATTGAGAGATATTTAGCCAAACTGTAAGATATAAACTCAAACTGAAATTATGAGATGTAAACTAGTAGGGAGATATAAAGTTGAAAAGTCACAGCAGAGGTAAAAGGCCATGTGTATCACCTGACCACTTGTGATTGGATCACTGTAGACAGATGTTGATAGCAGGTCCTGTGTGTCATTTGTTGAAACAGTGTTTGTGTTTGATGTGTTATGAAAGCAAGAGTCTGTCTCTTGTCTCAGGAAAGGATTTAAACCCCCAAAGCAACGCCTAATACACAACACATACACATACACAACATTTTCAAAACCTTCACAGTATATATGACATTATAGTAATTATATCAAAGTAAATTAAAGTTTTGAAATTGTTCACGGCGCAAAACAAACAAGCTTCCACGGCACTACAGCACTATCATCTCCTACTAGACACGAGAGAAGAGCACGTGTGTGTTGTTCTGTTTCCAGTAATTTTACAGACAGATTGGCGGTACAGATGCTTGGGCACTCTGTCCCTCTTAATGAATATTCAGAACATCAATAAGGATATTAACATATTGAAGATGGAGTCATACAAATGTCCAGCTTGCAATAGTGACAGGAACAAACTGTCTCAGTATGCAGAGGTGTGTACACCACACACACACACACACACAGTCTTCTTTTAATAAGCTTTTTTACCATTGTAATTTGTAACAAAGTTCGTAGTTCGGGAAGAAGGAGGCGGGAACCGGCGAACACTTAAACAAAACTTTAATAATAAAATAAACACAAAACAGTGCAACAGCCCCTCGCGGACGACTGTCGTGCACAAACAGACCCAAAACACAAAATAAAGTCCAGGCCTGGTCCTCTCTCGTCGTTCACTATCGTCACTCCTCCTTTTATCCCTCTGGAGCTCCTCGGTGGGACTCTAGACCAGTGAGTGGTGCAGGTGTCGCTCATTATCAATTACTCCACCGGCCTCGCTCCGTTCCCACGGCTCTCGGCCCTGCCCCCACTCATCACATAATTATTAAACCTTCCCTCTAACCAATCAAAACTGAATGCCAGCATGTGTGTGAGAGAAATACATGCCTTCAATCTCTGACCAAAGTGCAGCATAAAATCGCTCCCGCCAGACCCACACACACTAAGATTTGAGCAGACACTCACACAGCATAGGCTTGACTTTGGGAATCTGCTCAAGAAAGCCTTCAACTCTGAAATATACATGAGCTCCAATAAATAACTTAGACCTTAGAATATCATGCAAAAGTCACGACACCGAACGCAGGGTCTCCAGGACAGTGAGTCTGATCTCTCAATAAACAAGACACATGGAGTGGCTGAAAGTGGTCTAGACCTGCTGAAGTCTATACATAATCTTGCACAGCCAGACCTTGGACTATCAGCATAAAGACAAGTTAATTTTGCAACTGCTCAACGTAAAGTGACATACCACAGTTTATTTGATTTTAATATAATGGTAAAGGGATTGTTCACCAAAACAAAAAATGTCTTTCTGTACTTTCTGTTTTTTTTTAAAATCCATACAATGAAAGTCAGTGGAGTCTGTTTGTTGTTTAGGACCCCATTGACTTTCTTTGTGGACTCACTTATGTGGACAAAAACAGTTGAGAAGTGCAATTTAATTAAAATTACACGGTTACTGACAATGCAAAATATAATTTTTTTTAATAATATAGTTCTAATATTTTAGATTCTATTCTATTTAGATCTAATTCTATTAAATTATATATTTTAGAACTGTATTGAATGTAGAGCATTCCTATAGCTCAAATGGTAGAGTATAGTGCTAGCAATGCAAAGATCATGGGTTTGATTCTCAGGGAATGCACAAACTGAAAAATGTATACCTTGAATGCAATGCAAGTTGCTTGGACAAAAGCATCTAAATTCTAGCATAACATTCTTCTGTTTTGATGTTCTTGTTTAATGGTTGCCTGACTGCATGTACAGTGGGTACGGAAAGTATTTAGACCCCTTTAAATTTTTCACTCTTTTTTATATTGCCGCCATTTGCTAAAATCCTTTCAGTTAATTTTTTTTCCTCATTAATGTACAAACAACACCCCATATTGACAGAAAAACAAAGAATTTTTGACATTTTTGCAGATTTAATAAAAAAGAAAAAATGAAATATCACATGGTACTAAGTATTCAGACCCTTTGCTGTGACACTCATATTTTTAATTCAGGTGCTGTCCATTTCTTCTGATCCTGAGATGGTTCTACACCTTCATTTGAATCCAACTGTGTTTGATTATACTGATTGGACTTGAATAGGAAAGCCACACACCTGTCTATGTAAGACCTTACAGCTCACAGTGCATGTCAGAGCAAATGAGAATCATGAGGTCAAAAGAAACTGCCTGAAGAGCTCAGAGACAGAAATGTGGCAAGGCACAGATCTGGCCAAGAAAATTTCTGCTGCACTTAAGGTTCCAAAGAGCACAGTGGCCTCCATAATCCTTAAAATGGAAGACGTTTGGGACGACCAGTACCCTTCCTAGAGCTGGCCGTTTGGCCAAACTGAGCTATCGGGGGAGAGAGAGCCTTGGTGAGAGAGGTAAAGAAGAAGCCAAAGATCAATGTGGCTGAGCTCCAGAGATGCAGTCGGGAGATGGGAGAAAGTTGTAGAAAGTCAACCATCAGTGCAGCCCTCCACCAGTTGGAGCTTTATGGCAGAGTGGCCCGACGGAAGCCTCTCCTCAGTGCAAGACACATAAAAAAACACCTGAAGGACTCCAAGATGTGAGAAATAAGATTCTCTGGTCTGATGAGACCAAGATGGAACTTTTTGGCCTTAATTCTAAGCGGTATGTGTGGAGAAAACCAGGCACTGCTCATCACCTGTCCAATACAGTCCCAACAGTGAAGCATGGTGGTGGCGGCATCATGCTGTGGGGGGGTGTTTCAGCTGCAGGGACAGGACGACCGGTTGCAATCAAGGGAAAGATGAATGAATGTGGCCAAGTAAAGGGATATCCTGAACGAAAACCTTCTCCAGAGTGCTCAGGACCTCAGACTGGGCCGAAGGTTACCTTCCAACAAGACAATGACCCTAAGCACACAGCTAAAAATAACGAAGGAGTGGCTTCACAAAACTCTGTGACTGTTCTTGAATGGCCAAACCAGAGCCCTGACTTAAACCCAATTAAGCATCTCTGGAGAGACCTAAAAATGGCTGTCCACCAACGTTTACCATCCAACCTGACAGAACTGAGAGGATCTGCAAGGAGGAATGGCAGAGGATCCCCAAATACAGGTGTGAAAAACTTTCCCAAAAAGACTCATGGCTGTAATAGATCAAAAAGGTGCTTCTACTAAATACCGAGCAAAGGGTCTGAATACTTAGGACCATGTGATATTTCAGTTTTTTCTTTTTTAATAAATCTGCAAATGTCAACAATTCTGTGTTTTTCTGTCAATATGGTGTGCTGTGCGTACATTAATGAGGAAAAAAATTAACTTAAATGATTAGCAAATGGCTGCAATATAACAGAGTGTGAAAAATTTAAGGGGGTCTGAATATTTCCGTAACCACTGTATATGTCTAACTAATTCTCTGTGACTTTTCAGCTTGTGTTCAGAAAGATCAGTGACGTGAAGCGTGAGGAAGAGGAGAGGATGAGGAGGAAGAACGAGGCCCCTCTGAATCTCCCCCCTGATCATCCTGTCCGCCGTCTGTTCCAGCGATTCCGCCAGCAGAAGGAAGCCCGTCTTGCCACTGGGCATCCCAATACCGATGACCCTGATCTCGAGAAGGGCCAAATTCACCACGAAGTGATCAGCCAAGATGTAGTTGCCACCACAAGCATCGTCACGGTAACAGAGAGCCCTGCCACGCCTATCCCATCCCACCAGAGCAAAAACCATACCCTGGGTCCATTCGACCAGGCCAAGCTTAGCGCCCCTGCCCCAAACGTCCCTCGGACATCAGAGCCACGCGCACGAGGATGGGCGAGGTTTAGGGAGAGCATGACAAAGCCAGAAAGCTGGGGAAATGTTCCTAAAGCGGAATCGATGGAGACTCTGCCAGAGCGAAGCGGCTCCGGAAAGATTTCAGAGCCCAGCGGACTGAAGAAGACCGATTCCTGCGACAGTGGCATCACCAAAAGCGACCTCCGGCTGGACGAAGGTGGTGCCTGCACCCCTGTAGACCAAAGCCCGGTCCAGCCCGATGGAAAATCTCCCCCGATACCACCAATTCCCACTATTCCCGAACACACATTGCACGCCTCGCTCCTGGAACTCCGTACTGAACTTAAAGAGGAGCTGTCTGCACTTGGTAACCGAATGGTTGCCTTGGAGACACAGGTCGCTGAGGTGTTGAGGTTGCTAAGGAGCAGAAAGTCTCCGACCTCTCCCATGTCGCTCTTCCAGATCTCACGGCCGGCATCACCAGACACGGACAAGGAGGACATGTTCCCATAAAGAACATGAGGTAAGCATTTTTCATCTTGAAAGGGAAACGACTGAGAGACTTACTCTGAGAAAGGATGAAAAAAATGGAACTTCTTGTGCCTCTGAGCGAGAGTGTGTGTGAGAGAGAATGAGTGAGGGAAAGGATTAAATAAGACACTGGAACAAAGAAGAGGATGTCTTATCCCAAGGCAGAGCATCTGTGATACCAAAGTGATGTTGTGTTAGTTGTCAAGCAGACACTATTTGTGTTGAACTGCTCCCTGTTTTCGTCCTGCGAGGCTGACAGTGAGAGCTCTTGCCGCAGGGCTCACTCTGACTGATGGTTGTCATGGCAATGCACCGTCCCCAACTGCAAATGTGGGCCCTTCAAGATCCCACTCATGTAGCAAGTCTTCCCCTCTCTCTTTCACTCTCTCTCACACACACATACCGTTTGTGCTCTGCAGTCTTTCTGGTATAGGGATCTATTGCGCTCCATCCTGCTAGTTAACTCGCCGCCGAACACGAGCCTTTATCAGGAATCGCAGAGCTAAGCGTCTTAACCAAATACATGGTGGTGTGGAGATAAGTTGCTTGACAAAAGACTGGAGAAGCTATGGAACTATGGAAACCCCAGGCAGCTTCGGTGAATTACTTTAGACAAACGCGTTTGTACAATGACAAATCACTACTATCCCAAGAGTTGTACACGTTCCTGGAGAAACTAATGAGCTCTACAGAGGTTTTGAAGTGTAACAGCTGTTAAGGCCCTTTGCCATGACTTGCGTCAATGCACATCTCAACAGAATTGAAAATAAAATCAAACAACAATGGCATCGTACAGTTTTAGGGATGCACAATATATCGGAACTATATCGGTTTACAGATTTATTGGATATATATATCAGCCAATATTGAATATTTAATTGTACAGTACATGCTCATTTCCACTATTTTCACATTTAGACTACATCTGCCATCATCTAACACTCACTGATAGTTAATATTTAAAAACATTCATCATTTAACAAGACTGTTAAATTATCTTAAATTATGTGTAGCAAATTTCAAAATTAATATCTATTTTTCATACTGAACATTATCATTATTGTGATGCCTAAATGAACTTTTAGCATTTCAAATGATTGATTTTAGCTTTTATTGTTTTATTTTTAATTAATTTAGAAAAAATAGTATAGAATTTTAATATTGGTCATTGTTGTCAGTTATCAGTCATAACATAAATATTAAATACTGGCCATTCAGTATCCATCAGAATATTAATATTTGTACATCCCTATATATTTTTTCCCCCTACACCAAAAATATTTTGAGGCTGGTCCAAAGTGCAAATAAACAACTGAAAATCAGGATTTTAATTACTACAGTCACCATATCAAGTGTTACAATTTCTCCCATTTATAATTTACAAGTGGTCCATCTCCTCTCATATGTCTATGAATATGTCTCTGACATTGTGTGAATTGGTTATAACTTTGAGCATTGTGTTACAGCGTGTGGCCTGTGGACAATGTGCATCAGAGCTGTAGCATGATGTTCAATTGGTAGATGTTGATGCAAGTCATGTGAAAGGATCTTCTCCTCTGATCTACAACAGGCATCTTCAAACAAGTTCACTTGTTGGAGTGACTTCTTGGATTGTAGTGCCCATGTTTTATAAAATAACAATGGAAGAACTAGTGAAATGAAAGCATGCATGTTGTTTCTATAACAACGTTTAGGTCTTCCAGAAAGCACACAAACATATTACCATGGGTGCACTATTATTCAGATATCTAGTGCATTGTAGTTTTGTTTTACAAAATGAATTGATGGATGTAATCAATATACATGATTTGTCACAACACCACAGTACATCATAACACAGTTATGAGGAACTTTCAGCATTACAGCAAACATCTAAAAACAAAGAAACTCAGGAATGAAGAGGGGTGATGGTTTGAGAGAGCTCACTCCGACCCCTTTCCTGATGATTTTACATATTGAATACTAAAAATGTGGCATTATATCATCACCAGGTATAATGTCTACACAAATTCTTATCTTTTCATTGTTCAATAGGAGAGACTGGGGCTTGTTGTCAAGAGCCTAAAATAGTTTTTATTTTATTTTAATTTCCACTCAGACAACATGTTCAATGTACTGAATCTTTTTTCCTGTTTTTTTTGTAACCAAGACTGTAAGGTATGTCTATAGAGAAATTGCCTTGTAAAAATAAAACATCCTTGAGAAATATTCACTAAAGTTGTGGCAGCTAGTCCCAGTCTCCCCTATTATTATATTAAATAGAGCTCCTAATGCAAGTTTGGGAGGAGCCTGTTTAGTTAATCCGTTAATCACATGGCTAAGATATAAATAGCTGTTTATTTTGCTCTTTTTTCCAGCGTCCCTCCCCCATATCAACTCCACCTTGATTTCCATAATGAGATCCAGGGGGGAACACAGAGATTGAGTCTCATGCATTAGCCTCTCTATTCAGAACACCACCACCAAACCTGATGATCTTTTTCTACGTCATAGAATATGTGAACTTGTATTTATATTTTCTGAAATGATGCTTAATAATTCAGGTTTTCTCATTGGTATTTCAGAAAGAGAACGAGTGCCCAAACTCAGATAAGCATGTAGAGAATTGTTGTTATGAACATACTGTGAGCGGTTAATGGACATGTTAGCATGCTGTGTGATGTTCTCAGGTTAGAGAGGTCATTATCAGGTCCACAGGAGATGTGCTGAGGTCAGTATCACCTGCTTCTCCACTACCTGAGAGCAGAGAGAGGGAAACATGACTCGGATGAATGACGTAAAACCAAAACGCGACCAAGGTCATATCAGACATCATATCATACATTTAATATAAACCCCTTATGTGAGAAAAATAGATTTTGTTGGAGAAAGAAAGAAGAGAAGCTCCAAACTCTATGTTCTAACTACATTAAGATTTATTTATGTTACAACAAAGATACATTTTGTACAGTATGAAGATTTTGTATGGCAAAAACATCCTAGATTCTTCAAAATATATAAACATATATATATATTTGCCCTTGAGAGATAATTATCTCATTCTATCAGCAGGACACCAGAGAAACAATATTAAATGGTTGTTTTATGCTTCAGAGCATGTTTTACAATAACGACATCTTAATTAGCTTTAATATTATGGGTCATTTGCTTATACTCCAAACACTGAGCAGAAATTAGAAAAGGGTAAGCGTTTGTACCCTGTGCAATCCAGAAATGATTTTAAATAAGACATATGAATGTTACAGTAATACTAATAACATACTGAAATGCAAATCCATGTAAACTGGAATGTAAAGCATCAGCCTGAGCTGATTCTGAAGCAATAATCATTACTGCTGTATTTCACACAGATTACTCCTGCCACGCTTCTCTAGCCCAGATGTAACATTTAACCTGAACCACATGATGTTATCAACATAATATAACAAACAAACACAGCCCTGATGTCACTGCATGCCTCTGCAGCACAGCAATAAGAGTCATAATATTCAGAGAATGCACTTTTTCGTCGTGAGAGAGAATGAGAATGAGGATTGTACAGAGTTAATTCCTTTAAGGAGAAATGCGTAGCCCTTAGACACTAGCATGGTTTACTTGCGGAGATTAGTTACAATCGTGATCGTGACTGATTTGATCAAATACGCCAACAGCATGGCTTGATTTGCACTTAAAATAAGGTTAAGACATGCATGGTAAATACAAAGGAAAATTGAATAAATTACCATTAAAAAGAAAGTCCTCCTCTACTGCACGAGTATTTAATCTCTTGCCTCTTACCCCATAGAGCTAATGGATTCACTCTTTGTAGCAGACTCTTGACTCTGACTCTTGGTGAGTGAGTTCAAATTTGCATTTATAGGGGGAAATGAATCCTCACAGATCTTAGACTCTCTTTAGGGTGTTTGTGTAGTTTTTCAGACTTGAGAACCAAAGTACAGTGTCTCAACAACACAACAGGCCACTACATGATTGAAGACTATAGACCAGTCCATGACAAAATGAGTAAATACCCTGAAAATGAGTAAATTCCCCATTTGATACCAAAATTAAAAGAAAAAAATATATTTTGTATAATGTAAATGAAGCAATTTTTTTGAAAATATTTACCATGATATTAAATCAAAATATCCATTAATGTAGTAAATAAAATCTTAACATTTAAATTTGGAAAATATATCAAATATTAATATTAATCTTGCATTACAAGATTGAATAATAACAGTATACAATAAAATACAATATTAATTGAATACAAATTGATAGTGAATTCAGTTTTAAAAAATTACAAATTAATAAGTACAATAAACACACGAAATTTTAACAATTTTATAACAAAACGAGCACTGAGAATTTAACATAAAATGATAACATAAAAATACAAAACATGAACATAAGCACATATTTTATTTATGCAATATATATATATATATTTTTTTTAATTTGGAGTAAAAAAAATAAGTAAAATAAATACTGACATGTTCAGGACAGCTGGCTTGTGAGATCCTCCAAACATGCTATAGCCCGCGAGCGCACGCACGCACGCCACGCACACCACACACACACACACACACACACAGCATATTAGTGTGTTGGTGCATGTAAGTGTTTGAATACAAATCTTGACATGTACAGTACGGAAAGTTGGGGAACAGTGAGTATTTTTGAAGTCCTTAACACTGATAGTGAAGTTCAAACGGAGCTGTGCAGTTCTATCACACTCCAGGGTTTGGAAGAACAAACACATCTGTCTGCTCACAGAGGTCCTTCTAAGGGTCGTTCTTTAAAAACAGCCCTAATTAAACGTTTTCAGATGTACTCAGCAGACAGCATGGTCATTATCCACTGACTGAAACATCCTCACTGAAATCATTTCTTCACATGGAAATTACTACTACTGTAAAGCACAAAGACAACATTTGTAAAATTGCTGTAAAATATTATTTATGATAATAAAATATTTTATATACGTATTTTCGCTCGTTCTCTCTTGCTGTCAATTTATGCATTTCTCTTTGTTTGCGCACATTAAAGGTACTTATGAAGGTACATTAACTTTAAAGTCAGCGTGAAAACAACTGGCCCAATTTAATGCAATTCAAAAGATCTAAAATTGTCCATAGTACTATTTAAAACAGTCTATTTGATAAGGACTAATAGCTATTTACACATTGCTTTAGCAAAATTGCTTTCATTTCTAGCTCCATTATGGTAAGTAATGTCCACTTTACATCATCCAATCCAACTCCAAATGAACAAAATTAAATCCCGCCGTATATTTGATCTCATTAAACATTAAATTTCACCAAAAAACATACCACATTACAAGGTGTAAATGACAATTCATGCTGACTTTAAGCAGAGAGAAAGACTGAGCTTGTTACATTTTGAACTCTACAATTATCTACACTTTTGAAGAGTGTGTAATGTTACATAACAATTAATCAACATTCATTAATAGCAGAGTGACCTGTGTTGAGAAAAACACACACATGCACATCAAGGACCTGTGCAACGTGTGATGGCAGTAAGTAATTTCAGTATGACTCACAGAAAGGGCAGGTCACGCATGACCTCTGCCATACCATCTACTAAAATAACATCATATCACAGAGAAGAGACAGAGAGAGAGACTGCAATCATAGCAAAATTGATATATAACGGAAAAAAATAAAAAATACTGAGTGCACCCTTCATTACTTGCATTACAACATTTATCATTGCTTCTATGAAATGGCAATATTTGTATGGTAATGCATATTTGCAGTTTTATCTTGCCAATAAAGCACACTAAAATTGAAATAGAGAGAGATTTTTGTGAAGGGATTATGAATGATTAATCTGATGCTGATAAAGGTACGCAGCAGAGATAAAGCTCTTTAAAGAAAAATCTCCCTACCACTGAAACACACACATGTCTTACCTCTCTCTAATAAAGGAGAAACTCCAGGCTAGAAGATCACTGATCTAATTAACCACATAGAGTAGCTTGAGCTGTTAGTAAGAAGGTAGAAGTAGATAGACAAAGAAGAAAGACAAGAAAAAATGAGACAAGGTGGAGAGATCAGGGACAAGATGAACGAGATGAAGAAAATCTACACAGATGGAGGGACGAGAGAGAGAGAGAGCAATGGTCAGGCTGTATCAGTGTTCAGACAAACTCATAAATAAAGCAGCAACAGGATTCACCATCAAGCACACACCTGGAGCACTCACACCATTTCATTTCCACACACACACACACACACACACACACACACGCATGCTCCTAATACAGCATAACTACTATACAAACACATGATATTGTAGGAGCTGATAGGAATGCTGGTTATCCACATTGGGATTGGTCCAAACTATGGTAAAACTTTAAATACCACTGTGTTTTCTGTGAGAAATGTTGCCTTCCCATGATTCTACTCTGAGCGGTGTTGTCATCTCATGTCCCACTCAATACCAACTTGAGCAAAGCAATAGAGAAAAGCAACCATTGGAACGACCACAGAAGACCAGCCTGTTGAAGAAATAGAGAAGAGAGATTTTGAATGGTACAATACAAAGATGCGTAGAAAGCAAAACCTTTAAGGTTTCACAAACCTAATGTCACAGTAATGGTTCCCATTTTATAAATCGGACATAACTCACAAACAACTCACAATTCATTGAGAGTGTCAGCTGTGAACTCAGTAATGGCTCTTAACCATTCACTTTTTGTGTGCGTCTGATTCCAAGGGCTAATTTAAGTGGAAATCCAGTGCCACTTTGAATCATTAAAAAGATCCATTTATGAGTCGTTTGTTCACAAATCAGACATTACAGCTCACGCTACGTTCATTCATCAGTTGATATGATATTATCTTGATATGTTTACTTGACTCATTTTTGCCAATCCAAATGAATCCAATACGATTTCAGATTCTGAATTGAACCCTAAATGTTGCATCTGCCTTGATGACAAATATAAAATAGAAAGATTAAAAACATATTTCTAAACAGTCTTTTAAATAAGTCATTTTATGTCTCCACTGACCAATTCGTACACATACACATGTAAAATATATGTAAACATATGCATCACGGCACTGTGCATGTGCGCAAGGCATTTTTGAAGCTGATTTAGAAAAGAATCGGATTCAAGAGTTTACATGTTTTTCCCCCCTATTTATCCGATTACTTCAGGTCAAAACCATCCCTTTCAACAATCAAAATTGAATTCGGATCGAGTTCATTTGGATCGTTTGAAATGTTTACATAAAGGCTTTTCAGTTCGGTAATTAACAGATTATTTGGTTGCATGTAAACGTTGCTATGACAGATGAAATCGCATATGGATGGACACAAAGCACTAGTGACTGTTTTTGGCCACATTTGTGATCATTTTAATCGCAGTCTGGAGCCCTGCAATTTCAACACTTAAACACACAAAACACACTGAAGCCTGGTGCTTTCCTGTACAGAATCACTAGCTGTCCTTACTAGAAGTTCCTGCAGTATCCAGTGATAATTTCCCCCATGTCAGCTCTGATTTATAACCTCACACAGATCAACAGATATCATGTGAAATCTTGTTAGACTACAGGGGTGTATTCACTCATTAGCTCATTTACATTCTCTTTTGCCCCCTGCAGTCAGTAAATAAACAATTGTGTAGTGGTGCCATCACAATGTGGCACAAGTTCTTTTTAAAACTTTTACACTCACCGTCCCCTGGTGGCAAAATAACCTCCCAACCTTCACCTAAACAGCAGGATCCATCATAATCCTCAAAACGCCTCTAGACACACCTTTTCCCAGAGCACTTGTTATATTTTTTTATTATATAAATTATCTCCACATTATTATTAGTCAATGTTATATATGCAGTACATGAGGAAATGCTCATAATCACAGTTCCCCCTCAACATGTGCACTAATAGCCCCACCAGACAGGTGTGTATGTGTTTGTCTCTGGTTGGTTCATTAAAAGAACCTGCCTTATTGCATCAGGAACAAGAAAAGAAGGACGGAGCAGGAAGAAAATGAGAATAAATTAAAGAAGGGAGGGTGCTGATTACATTTGGTTACACCTCATTGTCCTTCAGGTGCTGGAGTCACAGCTTCAGCCACTTAATGCATTTTGTCATGCCAACAACAGACACAAAACACTGCAATGTAACAGATAGGCTACAAAAACCGCAGACGGAAAAGAAGCTCAGAGGCAGTGTGTGTGTTATGTCTTATTTTGACTGTACAAGACTACAGATCTGTGCAAATGTTTTCTGAACTTTGTCCTCATCCAGCAACACACAAATCCTCTCAACATGACTCAACTTGCGTCACACCAAAACCACCTGCATTAAATAAGGAGCAGATACTTGTCAACACACACACATACAGAGGCAAGACGAAGAACAGCGTATTGTTATATCAAAGGACACTCTTACAAAACACTTGCTTAAAAATTAAAATAAACAAAGACCTTCTGTGCGTGAAAAGACACATAGGAACCACTAGACTATAATGGATGTTGTACACTCATATTTAGATCTGGCTGCTGTAACCATAGCAAAAATTATTTTTAAATTATTCAAAAAAATCATCTTATGCTATCCATTGGAGAATAAGGCTCTGCATCCATCCAGATTCGAGCCCAGAAACGAAACATGATTGTAATATATATCTATACTACCAGGATCCAGTCACACAGTATCTCACAGAAGTGAGTACACCTCACATTTTTGTAAATATTTTTTTTATATCTTTTCATGTGACAACACTGAGGAAATGACACTTTGATACAATGTAAAGTAGTGAGTTCACAGCTTGTATAACAGTGTAAATTTGCTGTCCCCCTCAAAATAACTCAACACACAGCAACTAATGTCTAAACCGCTGGCCACAAAAGTAAGTACACCCCTAAGTGAAAATGTCCAAATTGGCCCAAAGTGACAATATTTGTGTGGGCCATCCATTATCTTCGCAGGTCACTACTCCGGTGAACATCTCTTGGGCATGGAGTTTCACGCCAGAGGCTTCACAGGTTGCCACTTGAGCCTCGATATTCCATCCTCTCCATGACTACATCAACGGAGGCTGGTCGATGTTAAAGACTCTTGGGTCCTCCACGCTTCTTTATGAGATTGCCCCACAGATGGCGCACTAGGGTTAGGTCTGGAGAGCATTCTTTGGCGAATCATCAACTTTTACGCCTCAGTATATGCTCTAGCAAGGCAGTGTCGTCAACCTTTGAGTGTGTTTGGGGGGTGTCGCTACTCATGTTGGAATACTGTGCCCCCGGCGGCCCCACCAACAGTCTCTCCGAAGGGAGGGATTCATGCTCTGCTTCAGTATGTCACAGAACATGTTGGCATTCATGGTTCCCTCAAATGAACTGTAGCTCCCCAGTGCCGGCAGCACTCATGCAGGCCCAGACCATGACACTCCCACCACCATGCTTGACTGTAGGCAAGACTTTTTTCTTTGTACTCCTCACCTGGTTGCCGTCACACGCTTGACACCATCTGAACCAATAAGTTTATCTTGGTCTCATCAGACCACAGGACATGGTTCCAGTAATCCATTTCCTTAGTCTTCTTGTCTTCAGCAAACTGTTTGCGGGGCTTTCTTGTGCATCATCTTTAGAAAAGACTTCCTTCTGGGACGACAGCCATCCAGACCAATTTGATGCAGTGTGCGGCTTATGGTCTGAGCACTGACAGGCTTATCGCCCCGCCCCCCCGTCCCTTCAACCTCTGCAGCAATGCTGGCAGCACTGATACATCTAGTTCCCAAACACAACCTCTGGATATGAAGCTGAGCACGAACAACTTCTTTGGTCGACCATGGCGAGACCTGTTCTGAGTGTTAAACCGCTGTCTGTTAAAAACCCGCTGTATATGGTCTTGGCTCTTGTCTTGCAGCTTCAGTTTCATGGTCTTCGGCGGCAATCTTCTTATAGCCTAGCGCACTTTTTATGGTAGAGGCAAACAATGTCTTTTTTCAGATCCTCAGAAGTTCTTGCCATGAGGTGCGCATTTTGAACTTCGCAGGTGACCAGTATGAAGAGCGTGAGAGCGATAACACACCAAATTTACACCTGCCCCGCAGGCCCCTGTAAAATGCTTCCCTTCATTCACTAAGGCGACCTGAGAACGTCCTTGTAACACTAATGAGTTCACATGACACCAGCGGTTTAGACTTTAATGGCTGTGTGTGGAGTTATTTTGAGGGGACAGCAAATTTACACTGTTATATAAGCTGTACACTCACTACTTTACATTTGTAGCAAAGTGTCATTTCTTCAGTTTTGTCACATGAAAATATATAATAAAATATTTACAAAAATGTGAGGAGATGTGTACTCACTTCTGTGAGATACTTGTGTATATATACTGTATATAGTGCCTTGCGAAAGTATTCATACTCCATTAATTTTTTTCACATTTTGTTATGTTGCAGCCTTATGTTAAACTGCTTTAAATTACTTTTTTTTTCCCACATCAATCTACACTCCATACACCGTAATGACAAAGTGAAAACAGAATTGTCACAACTTTGTAAATTTATTAAATATAAAAAAAACTGAAATAAGACATTGGGCATAAGTATTCTAAATATTTAAAATATTTATCTAAATAACTAAATATTTAGGGCTGAAGTGGCACCTTAACAGCCTCAAAAAAACGAAAGTCTTTTTTTTGTTGTGATGTCGACAAGCTTTGCTCATCATCTATTTTTTCAATTACCATGCCATTCTTCACTGCTGGCACTATGTTCACCTCTCGAGTCTCTGTCAGGTTGGATGGGCAGGATGCACATTTTCTGTTTCTCCATAAATATTTGATTGTGTTCAATCCAGGCTCTGGCAGGGCCACTGCAAGGATCATTCACAGAGTTGTCTATAAGCCATGCATAGGTCGGCATTGGTCCTGTTGGAAGGTAAACCTTCTGCCCAGTCTGAGGTTCTGAATGCTCTGGACTGAGTTTTCATTAAGGTTAATTCAATATTTTGCTGTACTGAGCGTTTCTTCTACTCTAATGAGTCCCTCAGTTCCTGTTGCTGAAAAACAGCCCCACAGCGTGAGGCTGCTACCAGCACACTTTACTTTTGGGCTGCTACTCTGCAGGTTATGAGCAGTGCCTGGTTTCTTTCAAACATGATGCTTAGAACTGAGGTTCATCAGACCAGAGAATCCTGTTTCACAGAGTCTGAGGGTCCTTAAGGTGCTTTTTTGTAAATGTAAAATTGTGTTTTCATGTGTCTTAACTGAAGAGAGTATTGAGTTTGGCCACACCGCCATAAAGACTGGATTGGTGGAGTGTTGCAGCGATGTTTGTCCTTCTGTAGATTTCTCCTATATCCACATATGATCTTGGTTACCATACTAACCAAAGCCCTTCTCCATCAATTTCTCAGTTTGGCCAGGAGGCCAGCTCTAGGAAGAGTCCTGGTGGTTTCAAACTTCTTCCATTAAGGGTAACAATGAAGCAGAATTTTTTTCTGAACTCCTCCCCAGAGGTTAAATTCATTAAATTCATCAAACCGATTAAATTCATACTTTTCAAACTGTTTTTTAGATTACTGTTTACTGAAATGTAAACCTTTAAATCGTCATGTAAACCAGACATGTAAACTAGACAATTATTGCAAATTTGACTTACAAAACTGACTTAAGGGAGCAAATTAAATGTAACTAAAGTAGGATATGGTTCCTGTAATAAACAGAGAATGAAATGAATGAATGAATAACTTGAGGGTCCTGTGAGTCTCTGTGCTCAGCAGGTCTCTCTCTGAGCTTTACTATACCCTGCAGCTCCTGAGCGGCACAAACCCTTTCCGTCAGCATCTGACTGACAGCTGCTGTAGGGGGTGGGTGTGATCAGCACGGCTACCTTTCAGAGATGTCAAGAACGAATGTTAAGACTCTGTGGTGTTTATGGTACCCGGTGGCACATGGATGAATAGCAGCTAGAAACTTCCAGACAGACATTCACTGCCTTTATTTTTCCAAAAGACCTTCACACCACTCTCTCTCTCTATAACTCTTCACAGATAAATGCCCAGATGCCCACTGGTGCTTCATTTGACATTAAATGCTGCTTAGCAGCTACCAGCAAGATCCTAAAGCAGTTTGTGAAGACTTTTTTTGATTAGTGACCAAGAAATAGTGAAGAATCTTGAATATGTATTATTTTATATGATAATTTCTCTTAATTTTATGTTATAACATTTCTTGGTTTTAATTTGATCAAAATTCTACAACTGTTTATTAAGTTTGATTTTGAATCACAAATTTTTCAATGTTCAGAATTTTATACCCCAATCTATATTGAAAAAGCATAATAATAATTCATAAATCCTACAAACAATCTTACGAAATAATTTGCAACATCTCATATGCACCACAAAACAGTGACTCAGTTCTTCTCCAACACAAAATGTGTTCTGAGCTCTTCAGAATGAATATCTTCTTCTGACACCACTCCAGTGACAATGGCGTTGATAAACACGAGATCTCTGGCAAATAAAACTTTTATTCTGAACGATCTCTTTGCCTCTCACGAACTTGATTTTTTTATTTGTTACTGAGACTTGGCTTAACGCTGGCAACACGTCTTCACTCTCTGAACTCTCTTCTGCTGGTTGCAGTTTTTTCAGTACCCCTAGGTTGGCCGGGGTGGGGGTCTTGCAGTTGTTTTTAAAGAAAAGTTTAAATGTAGACTTTTACCCTCGGACTCTTTTTGTTCGTTTGAATCTCAGCTAATTACATTGAATTCTTTTAAGTTTGTTCTATGTGTTTTAATTTATAGACCCCCAAACTCTCATGGGGATTTTATACAAGAATTCTCTGATCTGTTATCTGCAATTGTCCCCTCTTTTGACAAAATTTTAATTTTGGGGGATTTCAATATACATGTGTGTTGCCCGTCAAAGCCCTTGGTCAGAGATTTTTTTAAATTTATTAGAGTCATTTGATCTTTTACAGTGTGTTTTTGGTCCAACTCATGAGCATGGTCATACTCTTGATCTTGTTTTATCTTTGGGGTTTTCTGTTGGTAATCTGAAGATTGTTGATACCATTTTTTCTGATCATAAGACTGTTCTTTTTAGCTCTAATTTTCCATGTGATGCCTTAAGTAATGTTTCTGTTCCTGTCGCATCTCATGTACTCACTCCTTACACAGCTAGTAGTTTTTCAGCAGCTTTTGATGTTTCCCCTTTACTTACTTTGTTTGAATCTCCCTGTCATAGTATGGATTTAGAAGAGTTGTTTAATCAATTCAACGCTTCTTGTTCTGCTATTTTAGATGTTGTGGCTCCTTTCAAGGCTAAGAAAAACAAGGTTAAATTACAGCCCTGGTTAAATAGTACTAGCCGTGCTCTCAGGTAGGAGTGCAGGAGGGCTGAACGTAAATGGTTTAAAGATAAATTACAGGTCTCTTATGAGATTTTGAAGAACTGTCTGAATGAATATCAAAGGGCTGTCAAATTAGCTAGAGCAAATTATTTTTCTGCCATTATTTCCAGAAACTGTCATAATTCTAGAGTACTTTTTTCTACTGTAAACACTGTGCTCAATCCTGTTGCCACCCCATCACTCATTCCTTCTGCTGATATATGTGAAGCATTCTTAAAAAAAATTTATTGGTAAGGTCGCTGGAATTAGATCTCAAATTTCATCTGCTAGCAATGAGCTGATCATTCCTGCTGATCCTATTAATCAGTTGACAAGTTTTTTGCCTACTTCTCTACAGCAGCTTAAAGATATAATTGCACATATGAAGCCTACTAGGTCTCCAGGGGATGTCATTCCTTCTTCTTTGTTTAAGAAGGTTTTTGACACTATTGGTCCAATTATTCTGACTATTTTGAATAGTAGTCTGTCATCTGGTGTTGTTCCCGCTAGTTTTAAGAATGCTGTTATTCAGCCCCTCCTTAAAAAAATGGTTTAGATCCCTTTAACATGAGTAATTTTCACCCCATTTAGAAGCTGCCTTTTATATCCAAGATATTGGAAAAAATTGTGTTGGAGCAGTTAAATGTTTTTTTTAAAGAGCAATAATATCTTAGATAGATTCTAGTCTGGTTTTAGAGCCGGCCACAGTACAGAGTCTGCTCTTTTGAGGGTCTCCAATGCTATCTTAAGAAGTGTTGACTCTGGGAGTTGTGTTGTTCTAATTTTGTTAGATCTTACTGCAGCATTCGATACAGTTGATCACAATATACTTATTGCTCGTCTCAAGAATCATGTTGGTGTTCAGGGCTTAGCCTTAAAATGGTTCTCTTCTTATCTGAAGGATAGGACTTTTTCAGTCAGTTTAGGTGATTACTCTTCTTCTACTGCTCCTCTTGTCTGTGGGGTTCCTCAGGGCTCTATTCTGGGACCAATTTTATTTTCTCTGTATATGTTGCCATTGAGTTTTATTTTTGAAAAATTTGGGATTCATTATCACTTGTATGCGGATGATTCACAAATTTACTTACCATTGAAACAGGACCATAAATGTGCTTTGCAGTCTCTGCATCAATGTCTGACAGAGGTTAAGTGCTGGTTGGCAAATAATTTTCTTCAATTGAATTAAGATAAGACAGAGATGATTTTATTTGGTAATAAGGGTTATGTTAATGATATCTATGACTGCCTGGGGCAGTTTCCTGGGAAGAAACTGTCCTGTGTAAAAAACCTTGGTGTCATCTTTGACTCTGAGCTCAAATTTGACCGACAAATTAATGCTGTTGTTAAAAATAGCTTTTTCCATCTAAGGTCAATATCTAAGCTGAAGTCCATCCTCTCTTTTGAAGATATGGAGAAGGTTGTTCATGCTTTTGTGTCATCTTGTTTGGACTATTGTAATGTGTTGTATCTGGGTTTGAATCAGCTCTCTCTCTCTCGTTTGCAGCTTGTTCAGAACTCAGCTGCCAGACTTTTAACAAGTACAAAGGGGAGAGAGCATATTACTCCTGTGTTAATCAAACTGCATTGGTTACCTGTACGATACAGAATTCATTTCAAAGCGTTGCTGTATGTTTATAAGGCTGTTCATGGTCTATCACCTGACTATGTTACTGATTTAATTAGTGTCTGTCAATCCAGCAGATCTCTGCGCTCAAATGAACAACTACTCCTAATGGTTCCGCGATCTCGTCTAAAATGTAGAGGGGATCGTGCTTTCTCTGTGGCAGCTCCTAGGCTCTGGAATGCCCTTTCTCTGTCTATTAGAACTTCTCCAACTTTGGGTGTTTTTCAGAGTTCGCTTAAAACTAATTTGTTTTCTCTAGCTTTTGACAATGTTTTTTTTAGTTGTGTATGATATTTGTTGTTACTATTACTATTTATGTATTTTTATTTTATTTTACTATTATTATTTTTCATTTGTTTTTATATTATTCTTATTTATTTTTTTCCTTATCTTTTTCTGTACAGCACTTTGGTTCCAGTCGTGGTGTTGAAAGTGCTTTATAAATAAAGTTTGAGTTGAGTTGATCTGGGATGAAATTACAGGCAGTCTCACATCATTACATTACAGCACCAAATCATTTAGGCTTTCTTTCTGAATTACTGCCTCAACATGACCCACAAAACGTTAAAAGGTTGAAAACGTTCACATTCCCAGAGTTTAAAAATACGTTGTCAGCAGCTGTGGTTGACTTGCCAGCAGTTACAGAATGAGGGGAAATAAATCTGACTGATGACATGTGTGAATGTCTCTCTACCCTTGTAAAAAAAAGTGCTTATTGTACTGAATGTGCACTTGTAGTGCAAAGAACTACTTAAAGTACTTGCAGATAACATAATATTAATGAAATAAAAAATTATTAAGTGCAATTAAGTGTCACTTTCATGACTTTTGAAAAGTGTTAAAGAGTTTAAGAGTTTCACTGCAGAGGATGCAATGCTACATTTCTCCAGATTTATTCAATTGAACAAACAAACTCGTCTACATCTTTGATGGCCTAATGGTGAGCAAGTTTTCAGCAAATCGTTCAGAAATTAAGTGTCTGAAAACATTACATTCAATTCACACCTAAGAATATTTTTTAAAAGTATAATATTTCCATAATAAGTACTGTTTTTTTTAAAGTATGCTAAAATGTACTTATTTTTCACAAGGGTATGTAAGAAAGTCCATACATGTAAATGACCCACCTTGGATAAACAGCCTCTTCCAGAAGATTCTGCCCACATGGATCCCGCCCAGAAAAAGCAGATTGGACAGAATCAGAATAGCAGTGGAGAGGGCAGAGATAAGTGCTAGGCCACGCCTCTTCATCCGAGGTGACAGACACCGCACCTAACATGAGATCAAAAGAGATTGTTATTATTCATGACGTGTCATGTGGGATTTATTAGTGACCTTACATTGAACTTTATTTAATGCTGATAACTTGAGAGGAGAGGGTTTGTGTAAACTCACAATAACGTGATGAAGAGGACGAGAGGAGAAGAGGAGTGCGAGAACGTTCTCCACCAACACTCCAATCCAGTTCAGCAAGGCCCAGTACTGAAGGTAGTCATGGCAACCATGCCAGAAACACACAAACCCAAATGCAAGCGCCGTGGAGACGAGCTTCCGGAACACACCATGATGAGAGCCGCCCAATGGCACATATATGTACCTAAAAACATACAAACACACATGCTCAGCAAAAAAAAAAATGAACTAATGAACAATAATATGTGGAAAACAAGAGTTGCTGTTTTCTTTTAAAGGTAGGGTAAGCGATTTTTCAAAAATGCTTTAAAAATCCGATTCGGGCCGAATAGCAAAACAAACTTGTAGCCAATCAGCAGTAAGGGGCGTGTCTACTCATGATGTGGAGGAGAGAGCGTTCAGTGCACAGGACGGACATTAGCGGGGCCGAGCGACAGAAAGATAGAGATGGAGGATAAAAAACAAAAGAGGAAAACATCTGCAGAACAAACGAAGGCTTAAGGCAGTAAGGCAAGAAGTAGGACCCGTGTAAATATCGAATCAGCTTTCCAGCGCTGGAGAGAACTCAAAGAGCGGAAGGCCTGCGATCGGACGCCGAGGTTGCTTTGTTTCTTCTCGTTAGGTGAGTAACACCGTGTCTGCGCCGCAACAGCTAAAGTCTGTCTAGTACACTGGACGCGACAAAGCGAACGTTGAAAATCATTTGAAATGTGTGTCAATACATCATAAATAGAACGCAGCAGGAGTTTTCTGTTGGGGATTTGTCGTGTCGCATCCAGTGTAGACCATAGATATGCATATATATCTATGGTGTAGACACAATCACTGATTATAATGAGTTCCACAGTATTTTGCCACGCCACTCGCGTCCGGTGTAGATACGGTGTAACATTGGTTTTGCTTTGTTTCACAGAACTAATCGTTGCCTAGGTTGCGTACGTATGTGTGGGGCGGAGCTATCAAAACAGGGGCGAGACCCTTTTGGGGTAGGGGCGTGTTTGTTTTGGTGATTTCAAATGTCAACATTGGCTACCAGAAATCGCTTACCCCACCTTTAAGCCTAATGTGACAATTAACAATTAAATTGTTTTAATATTGAGATAATATTTTACATCATTCCAAACAAACTTTTTTTTTTTTTTCAAAAAAAGACATTGTTTATTACGGTGCCATTTCTATCATGTGGACCATGACTGTCTGTTAGTTAAATGTGTGAAAAAGAGAAAAAAGTGTCTTCAGACGACATACTGTCTGTAAAACGGCCACAGCAGAGAGAAAGAATTCTCAACTAAACCCGATCTCTCTCTACGGCAGTATGGTAGTTTCCATTTCAGGGCTGAGAGAGCACCAATCTGTTCTAATGAGGCTGTTGGGATAGTGGAGGACTTGACACATCTGTGTGTGTGAGGGAGATAGTGAAGAGGATAAGATTAGCCCCTGACCACAGCTCCAGCTGACAGCGTGTGTAGAGGTCAAGAAAAGAAGATCAACTGGGCTTTATTTTATCACACTTAAATCTCTGCTCTTCTATTTTTATTCTTTAACATTCATGTGTCTGTTTCTCCCCTATAGGATGCCTAATAGGATTGATGGGTTTTTGTGGATTCATTGATATGCTGACTGGTCTTACTGATGGTTTATTAATAGGGTTCATTAGGGCGCGATGTCATTTAATCAGAAAGAAGCAAAATTACGCTCTAAAAAATGTTCTAAACACCAGTAAAATGATCTAAACATCCTTAAAACAAGACAAGCTTACTGTACTTGAAAAATGTTGTCAAAGAATTTTTATTATTTCCCCCACTTTTTTTTAACACGTACACTTTTAATTCAGCTATGAGGTCACACCGTGATGCAACAATTTTCTATTGGTTACACATCTTCATGTGATATTAATTCGCTGGTTAAATTTCGCCAAACTTGAACTTTGGAACACAGCGAAATGTGAAACATGTGCATGTGTACCAGTAGAAGTCAATGGAACAGAAAGTGTAGTATGACCGCCCCTTTAGACTTGTTGACAAAACTAAAAACTAGAGTGTGAAGGCAAATGTGTCTCTGAGTTTGTACTTATTTCCCAATACATGTATATAACCCATCACTCTAAAAGCTCAAAAACCTGTGAATATCTGACAGTTAAAATCTTAAATCATCTGTTAGTCATATATCAATATAATATTTTTAAAAAGTTTTGACATCATGCAACTGATTAGACTTATCAGTAGGGTTGGATTGATACCAAAATATGAATTTGGTGTGATAGCTGCCTTTGGCACCTCGGCATTTTGACTAAATAAATACCTTGGTGACGGACACCTAAAATCAGGCAACGAGTGACGATGAAATGAAACTTATACAATTAATATTATGTGTATGCTTATAATATATATATAATATCGAATATATATATATGATATATGTATGTGTGTGTGTATATAATATATATATACAGTGGGTACGGAAAATATTCAGACCCCCTTAAAATTTTCACTCTTAACAATATTGCAGCCATTTGCTAAAATCATTTAAGTTAGTTTTTTTCCTCATTAATGTACACAAAGCACCCAATATTGACAGAAAAACACAGAATTGTGACATTTTTGCAGATTTATTAAAAAGAAAAAACTGAAATATCACATGGTCCTAAGTATTCATACCCTTTGCTGTGACACTCATATATTTAAACTCAGGTGCTGTCCATTTCTTCTGAACATCCTTGAGATGGTTCTACACCTTCAATTGAGTCCAGCTGTGTTTGATTATACATATTGGACTTGATTAGGAAAGCCACACAACTCTCTATATAAGACCTTACAGCTCACGTGGCATGTCAGAGCACATGAGAATTAGGAGGTACAAAGGAGCACTGGCCTGAAGAGCCAGAGACAGAATTGTGGGCAAGGCCGGCAAGTCTGGGCAAGGGTAGGGCAAAAAAAATTTTCTGCTGGCAGAAGCTTAAGGTCGATAAGAGAGGGGCCTCTGCATAATCCTTAAATGGGAAGACGTTTGGGATCGAGGGGCGACCAGCACCCCTTCGCCTAGAGCTGGTGCTGGCGCGTGCCGGGCCAAACTGAGCTATCGTGGGAGAAGAGCATTGGTGAGAGAGGTAAAGAAGAACCCAAAAAAATCACTGTGGCTGAGCTCCAGAGATGAAGTCGGGAGATGGGAGAAAGTCAACCATCACTGCAGCCCTCCACCAGTCAGGGCTTTATGTCAGAGTGGCCCGACGGAAGCCTCTCCTCAGTGCAAGACCAACATGAAAGCCCGCATGGAGTTGTGAGTTGGTGAGAAATAAGATTCTCTGGTCGGTTGAGGCCAAGATAGAACTTTTTGGCCTTAGTTCTAAGTGGTATGTGTGGAGAAAACAAGGCACTGCTCATCACCTATCCAATACAATCCCAACAGTGAAGCATGGTGGTGGCAACATAATGCTGTGGGGGTGTTTTTCAGCTGCAAAGACAGGACGACTGGTTGCAATCGAGGAAAGATGAATGCGGCCAAGTACAGAAATCCTGGACGAAAACCTTCTCCAGAGAGTGCTCAGGACCTCAGACTGGGCCGAAGGTTTACCTTCTAACAAGATAATGACCCTAAGCACACAGCTAAAATCACGAAGGAGTGGCTTCACAACAACTCTGTGACTGTTCTTTTATGGCCCAGCCAGAGCCCTGACTTAAACCCAATGGGGCATCTCTGGAGAGACCTAAAAATGGGTTTCGGCACCAACAGTTTACCACTCCAACCTGCCAGAACCTGTGAGAGGATGGCTGCAAGGAGGACTGGCAGAGGATTCCCCCGCAAATCCAGCGTGTGAAAAACGTGTTGCATCTTTCGCTCAAAAAGACTCATGCGCTGTATTAGATGCAAAGGGTGGTGCTTCTAACTAAATACTGAGGGCAAAGAGTCTGAATGACGTCAGACCATGTGATATTTCAGTTTTTCCTTTTAAATAAATCTGCAAAAATGTCAACAATGCGGTGTTTTTCTTTCTGTCAATATGGGGTGGCTGTGTGTATATTAATGAGGAAAAAAAATGAACTTAAAAGATTTTAGCAAATGGCTGCAATATAACAAAGATTGAAACATTTAAGGGGGTCTGAATACTTTCAGTACCCACTGTATATTATATATATAGATATATATATTGACTATAATATATATATATATAATATATATATAATAATAAATTATTTTATGATAATACATAGTTTATATAGACATCTTGAAAGAGATGTCTTCTGCCACAGCGCTCACGTTCCACATTCGTTTTCACAAGCACTATGCATACATCACGGGGAAATGGCAAATCTGCAATAAATAATTTAACATGTCTCCCCCAAACTTTACTTGATCTATTTAATAAAAAAATGTTTTTGGCCATTGTGATCTCATAATCTTATAATACATTTTTCTAGACAAAAATACACATTAATATTTATTAGGCCATTTCATGATAATTATGTCGGCACGTAGGCGGAGTGCACAAAAAAAGAGTGTCACAGTAATCTTTCCTTTTGTTAAACATTCCCATTTGGACTTGATTGTACAAATAAATTTCCGAAGGAAACAATTATTGATTTGATTTAATGATTTGAATTAGCATTAAAGGTGTCAATTAATGCTGCTAAAAAACATTTTTTGTGTATTTGGTGTAATGAAATTTTTTTATGCGGTTTAAAGTAAAAAAACACATTATTTTCCAAATAATGTACATTATTCTTGCTCCTATATGCCCCGTCTTTTTGAAACGCGTCAATTTTTACAAAAAGCACATTGGTCTGAAAAGCGAGGTGTGCTGTGATTGGCCAGGCATCCAGTGCATTGTGATTGGCCAGCATTCCTCAGCGTGCATGGAAAATTACGGGCCCCTGCACATACTGGTTGATGCGGTGTCCTGCTGCCGGAGCAACGAGACAAAAACATGACTTATATCTGTCTTTACCATCACTCTTTGGCGTTGCATGTGCATTGGCCGCGCGCGTGTAAACATAAAACCATGTCTGTATTTGTGATCGGAGGAATGACAAACAGCAAGTGCTACTCTACACTGCCCAAACTCGCGTTTGAATCATCAGTGTCAAATCCTTTAAATATAAACGTACTTACAGTCTGTGAGTCAGAAAAGCCGTCATTGTAGTCTACACGTTACACCGGCGCAGGATCAGTAAATAGTCCTCCATAAAATGCGCTGCACACTTCTGGATATTTGGGTTGAACTGTTCTGAAACCGTGTTGTAAATTCAACTTGACCACAGATTTCTAGTCGTGCGCTCTTTTGGAAGACCAAACAAAGTAGATTTGCTTTCACAACGAAAAACACAGCACCTAGGCGTGAGGCGGAAGACCCGGCTTACGTGAGCTGAGGCCAGGCTTGAGTGAGCAGAGACGGCGGGGTTGAATCGGGGGGCGTGGCCGGCGGATCCGTCGGAAAAGGAAGGAGCGTCCGGAAGGACATGTGACGACTTCGGGCTGGACTCCGCTTCGTCCACGGTGAAAGCCGATTCGGTGATGCACAGCACTAAGTTGATGTATTCCCTCAGCGACCAGCACAGATCAGCTCTGGGCATGACGAAGCGGATATTGTCCTCTTTTGGAAGACCAAACAAAGTAGTTTTGCTTTCACAATGAAGCACACAGCGTCTTTACGACATGGCAGCAACAACAATACTACAGCGAGAATAAAAGTTACGCCTTCTTTCCTTGCGTGAACATTTGGGCGGCGTTATGCAAATCTTCCCACATAGTGAGGTAGATATGTGGGGGCGTGTTAGAACAAGCCATTTTAGGTAAGTGTGGCTGACTCTTAACTTTTATAAAGAATATCTCTTTGGATTTGAGACTTTTAGTCTTTGCAACTTTACAGATCTTCTTTATGCACCAAGAGCTTGTAACACTCCAAAGAGAAAGGAAAAATTGAAATTGCATCATATGACCCCTTTAACTTTTAATTCAAGTCACGCTTCCTGAACTGTAAGGTAGTGTAATCTGTAGTAACATGGTACATTTTTGGCACCATAGTACTTTTTTTAGTACAGATTTACCCTGCAATACTGGATCTTGCATTCGGCTTCTGTTTCTTTTGTTAATGTACTTTTTAAAGCCCAAGCATAGATGTTGCCCTGCTGAAAAAAAGTGTTTGAGCACATTTTCATTAGAAACAGAAACAATAAGGTCTCTTTCTGCCTCTGTGGCCACCGCAGTATAATCTAAGCCCTCTCTCGCCCTTATAAAAGCTCATGAACTGCATCTGTGATTTGATTGTTGTGAGCACATTTCAATAGACAGGAGATGACACTCAACAGGCTGAAAGTGAGGCGTTCAAGCAGACAATAGCGCGACAGGAGGGGTGCGCGGCGTGTGTCTGTGGATGTTTAAGATCAGCGGTATGGCTGTGCAATATATCGAAATTATCGAAATATCGCAAATGTACATATCGCAATATGCATATCGCTACGGCTTGCAATATTTGGGGCCATGAACAAAAGACAGAGAAAATCACTCACTGCTCTTACCTAAATAACTTTTGTAGCTTAAGTAAGAATCAGTGCATATTGAATTCATAGAGTAAATACTAAGCAGTGTTGTAATTTTCCTTTTTATTATTCAGTTCCTAAACTCATGTTAAAATGATTACACTAATGTTAAAATGAAATTTTTATGTAATGCTAGAGTAAAACACTACCGTTCACTTTCAGAAGTTGTTGTAGGGGTGCTTTCTTCTCACAAAAAGTGAAACAAGTATGCTAGTTATATTAGAATCCGAATCCGAATGAGCTTTATTCACCACTTAAGTGTGCGCAAACACAAGTAATTTATTGTGGTTTTACAGGAGCTCTGTGATACTACAATACAAATAACCTATATATAGATATATATATATCTATATATATATGTATATATATATATGACACAAGATAGTTATAGAAGTTCACAAAACTTACTCAGTGCATACAGTCAAGTAAACACTGGTTTCATCTGAGCATGTGGTCACTTAAGGCATTAAATCTCGTATCCGTGTATCGTATATCGCATTATTTAATGAGTTATCGCATATCGCATTTTCTGGGGGGTGGGGGGGGAAAAATATGATATCGCTGCGAGACCTCTCAGTGGTGAGCCACACGCACGGAGAGCGATGATCCTTCTCGGGTCCACAATTCTTTCCCTACTCCAAAACTCAGGCTCTTCACAGTTTAATTACTGGCACATTTATAAATGGCAGGGCATTAAGATCTCTCCAAATGGCACTTTACCACACTGGCACACACAAACACAGACACAGAGCACACCCCTTTTACTATTCCTTTGGGGAGCTTCGCATATGTGTAGATGGTTTGTTATAATACTGTAATAAACTCGTATTTCTATCGGGCCGCTACACATCAGGTTAAGCGTCCCTGGCACTAGGTATAGGATAAACATGTAGGAAAATCTACACACAGCCCACATTCACACTCCAATTATGCAGATTAACTCTTTCCGCCACACTGCAATCACTACACATTTTAACAGAGAGAGAGAGAAAGATGGAGATATAGTCAGGAAGAGATGGAAAATTTAAAAATTTCAAATTTTAAACAATGCCGTGTTCCCCCTTTAAAGTATGGAAGTGCTTACACTCTCAGCTTTCTGATTGGTGGGATTCAGGGACCAATGAGACACTTCCCATTTGGGTGGGAAATATATAATGCAGCTCTCTGTGCTGTATTCCCACTGCTGGCCACTTCTGCTATCTGTCTGAAAATGAGTCTTCTCACAGTTCTTCTACATGCCAAACTAGGATGTATGGATGTAGATATAGATAACACTTTATAGTCGAGGTTAATCAAATTAGAAAATAACATTTTTGGGGGGAAAAATTATATCGTTTCCTCTCACCCTCCTTAAAATTAAACAGTATTTAAGATTTATTTATTTTGAACATACTGTTGAACATTTATTGTGTTGATACTTATTAAGCAATAATTATTTTCATGTTATAGCCGATAATTATTAAAAAAAATGTGGCCAATAATAAATTCTATGCTATTTTGTCTAAATACATTAAAAATAAAACACCAAAAAGTTCAATGTTACATGAATTTAGGAATCCCAACAGAATGTAAAGTATGAAAAATGGATATTCATTTTGAAATTTGCTAAAGATTACATTTAGCACGGTTATTAAATTATTAGGGTTTAAAAAATTTTACTTTAGTGAGTGTTAGATGATGTCATACTTAATATAAAAGTAAAAATAGAGGAAATTAGCAAAATTTAAATTAGCAGAACGTGAGAGAAGAAAAATATCTAAATCTACCAAGAGCAAGGCATCCGTTTTATTATCAAAGGTTTAATGATTTAATTAAATTAAGTCCAGAAAAATTAAAACAAGAAGTCATAGAACTTGAGAAAAATAAAATAAAACATTTCCTAATGTCCTAAAAAAACAATTTAGTACAAATATAACATGCATCCCTATTATGCGTGTGTGATGCATATTGTGCATGAATATTTGCTGTGTGTTGTGATGGGCCAGAATTGGTCTCAGGCTGATAATATTAACTCATTCTCTTGGACTGCCTTTCTTTGTAAACATCATAGAAATCTGCATAAGACACACAGTGTCTTGTCATTTGCCCTGATGCTCTAAAAATAAAATATTAAATAATTTATGGGCTTTTGGGTCTATTGACCCAAGCAGCATCACACGTAACATTCATTTGCAATGTACATATTCACACAAACTGGCGAGTTTCCAGCATGGGATAGAATAAGATGCTCATCGTGCTAAATACATGCTAATACAACCCTGATCAAACACCTTTTGTCTGTGGAGATCGCAGCCCTGCCAAAGACTGACAATACCAAACCCAGCACGAAAACACATCCCGAGCTCTCTCTCCAAAACCTCCACAATGATGATCTCTCCATACAGCTGGAGGACATTAGAATATGAATAACTGTGTCAGCAAATGCAACAGCTGAGCAGACGAGGTTACGCCAGGACCTTTTTTTTTTAATTAATATTTTTGAAGGGTTTCCCAACTGAATCAACCTATTCCAGTCCCTGAGAGAATTTATACAAAAAGAAAAATATCATTAAAGCAAAAATGGTGGTTTGCAAACATCTGTCCAGGTGCTCTGGAGAATGATTTATCTGACTTCCTGCCAGGAAAGTGACTGCTCGTGCAATCATGTATAAAACATGTGTTTTGTTTATATACAATATATTGCATAATAAATTTTGTAATAATATAAATTCTGTAATATTACACAAAGATGTGTTGGGGAATTTATGCAATATATTCCTATTCGAGACATTACAAACATTTTACTGATAAACAGCTATTTGTCTTCATTACTAATATTATTCTGAGGTATCAGGTATTTTGTGGAAACATTCAGCAGCTGTTTTTTGCAAGGCTAAATCCATCCAAAATTACAATATTCATTCTGCCTATTGTCAGAGTGTAAATCAAATCACAGAAAAAGCAAATGGTATCTGGCATAAAAAGATAACTACTTCTCTTTAAAAAACTTGCAACCAAAAAGCAGAACATTTTCGGCGACGAGAGAGACTGAGCTGAGCCGTGTTTCTGGACTCTTGGGTGACCAATCATGACCAGTACCAAATTTATCGTGTCTTGCTGAAATAAAAACTGTTCACTGTAGGCTGCCAGTTCACAATAACAGTGATGGCTTCAGTGTATGGAACACACCCTATTTTGAAGCTCATCTGCATAAAATTGGATAATTTTGAACCAATATATATATATATATACATATATATAATAACTATTTGCATGTATATTTAAATGTAAATGAGTCATTTGGTTAGATTATTTTCTTTACAGGGCTATATACCGGTAGTGTGTAGTGTGAGTCTCTTCCACTGAGCCAAATCTGGGCATCACACAGTCACATATCATAAGTTCATTAAGAAACTTTACCTTAATGGCTTAAAGCACATCTAACAACGTGACAATAGCAACATTCTTCTTTCTGAAGGATAATTGCGCAAGTTTTGCTTTCATCTTCAGCTAAGTATGCTAATGCACCAGCTTAAATGGGTTTGCTGTTAAAACTTGTTTTAAAAAAAGTGACATTGCTGCTAAATATGAAGGTTTTATCTGTGTATTATATATCAGTAAATTTCCTAAAAATTAAAATGACAAGGGAGCAGAAAAAAACATTCAAATCTATCAAGAACAAAAGAAAATAGATGCAAGACTGCCAGTTTATAATGCCAGAATGCTGTTCTAGTGATTATGGTTTTTGATTATGATTACTATTCATGTGCTTTCCAATCTGCAACAAGAGATAATCGTGTCCATAGCAGTGCAAAACATCTCCCTCTCTGTCGCACACCCACACAAAATAAGAAGAAACAGAGGAATCGTACCTGATGAGCCATTTGTAAAGCCCCACGTCAAAGTGTCTGAAAAGCAAAAGACAGTATCGAGTGAGCTCAGGGGTTAAAAACAGATGGTTTGAGGTAACACACGCATTTCAGAACATGACACAACACAACATGTGTAATCTGAACAGACAAAAAGAGAAGAGAATCTGCATAAATGAGATGCTTGAGGAAACCATTTTAATTAATCTCTGGGGACAAACGCTGGCATTTGGTGAGATAGTCACAGAACTAGGAGACATTTTCTCAAAACGGCTGATCCCAAAACAGTTTTGCCATTTATCTAGTTGAGCTGCAGTCTAACACTGGACTTTGTAGCAGGTTTGGGACACACAAAAACAAACTGGTAGGCATAAACAATATTCATGCATTCATACGAAACTATATTTGCTCATTTTCTGAAGGAAATGTGAGTGAGAAAACCAACTTGCCCATGCAAAACTTGCAACCACAATGCTAGTGTGTCACAGGTCAGGTGGTTGTCAGGATGTTGCCATGGGGTTGCTTTTGGATGGCTGCTAGGGGATTTTTAATGGTCTGAGAGCATCTGCAAGTCTATATGATATTCTGGTCACTAGACAGCTCTGGTCTTTTTAATTAAAAATAAATAAATAAAAAATAATATAAAAGAAATGAATTATTATAAATTATTTGCATTTACGTTGAAATAAAAATGTACATTATTAAAATTAAAAATAAAATAAATCATGTTGAACTGGGCTGAAATTAATTAAAATATATATCTTGATCTTTAGAAACTACAAGAATATCAGGTCTGGATCTCAATTTTATATAATACTGTATGTTTCTAACAAACAATATAAAGTGCCCCTTGACATGTAGCTTGTATCAAACCATCATGACAGCAAAAATATTGATTTGGCCCTTTGTAACTCAATTTCTTTCACTGCAGGACTTTTTCTTCTTCAGGTGCGAACAGATGTCCTCAGGTCATCACTATAGCTACAGTTTCTCTTATTGTTATCCTCACTTTACTTCTAGTCATCCATCTATCACCATTTAATCCCTCTTCCTTCATTCTGACAAAATGCTATTTGCTAGCGATCAGCTGTTAAGTATGGGTGAATGGAAAGATGGGTCAAAATTTTCATTTTACAATTCACAGTGAAAAATGGATTAAGGTTTAAATGGATGAGTAAGTGGACAGTAAAATGGATATCTCCATCATCTCATCCAATTAGAGCAAACACACAATCCGAATTTGACACCAACAGACGGTTTTCTGGCCATAAGGCTTTCATATGCAGTCTGTCGCTTACTGAGTCCAAATACACCCAGACCCAAGAGACAGCAGTAAAGAGCTGGAGCCGCTTGCTTCTAAAAACAGGCCTGTAAGGAAACTGACACGTGCAAGCAAATGGCTGCTAACATGACAGAAAGCCCTGACATGAAGTTTTCATGAGCCAACAGAAACTCAAATTCAAAATCGTCAGTGCTGAAAAAAAGAGAGAAAGACAGAGAGAGAGAGAGAGAGAATAAAGATAGAGAGAGAGAGAGAGAGAGAGAGAGAGAGAGAGAGAGAGAGAGAGAGAGGCCAAACAAAGGCGAGAGATTGTCTGGAGGGGGATGGATTGGGTCTGGGGTCTACGATACATAATGACTCCTAAATCAGATTGTCCAGGATCGTTTGATTCATTCCAGCACTTCCCAGCATTCATTAGCAACTATTGATGAAATCTGCTTCAGCTCTGGGGAAATAAAGTCATCCGGGAAGGCTAGGAGAACAGATAAAGCAGAAGTAATTTAACTCTATATTAATAAAACATTATGTGGAGACATACAGTTGTGCTTGTCTCTACTGTTTAAGTCCAGAAATACACTACACAAATGTTTGGCCAATGCATTTGTTTTACATACTTTAAGGGATGATTCATACCAAGCAATTACTGTAAACTTTCATCATTACAATCATTCAGGCTCAAGCTCTATATGAACACCAAACCAGAATTATTAAACCAAATTATGTCATTTATTATTATCATCACTAAATCATTATTAAAGTTAAAAAATTGGTACTAGTAGTAAAAGTTCTGCTAAGAGTCAACACAAATATATTCAAAACCCTGGATATATTACACAATTGTGAGCTTTTTTCTGTTTTTCTAGGTTCATTAAAGCTAAATATCAAATTTTTCAGCTTAGGAATCACTACAATACAATCTGTATATTTCAGGCCTAAAGCACCACAGTAAGATGCTGCCATTCTATTCAATTCAACACATTCCCTCTGAATTGCCAATTTGACTCCACTAGATGCGTGTGGAACATAAACTAGGGGCTATTAAAACAGACACAGAGAACAAACCGAGCTGGAATCTCATGTCTGGTGTCATTCATGAGCTGTAAGTCAGATGGTGGTTCATGAAGCTGAAAGTGAGATACACATCGGAACAGCTTCACTCAATACCCTGCTGTTTCCATCAGATAGGGCTTCTCAACTTCAGACATCATCTGACAAAGCAGGCCTAAAGGAAACAGTTTCTAGACACTTCTCACAGCGGTTTTCCTCGTGATACCACTAAACTATAGGTGAGCTGATGAAAAGAATAGAGATCAGCATAAAACCTGGCCTCATTCTCACTGTGTGTATGTGTGTGTGAGAGAGAGTGAGTCAGGTTCTGCCTACATTGTGGAGACCTAATGTCCTCACAAGGGTAGTAAAAAGGGCAGTAAAAGACCAGCTAACGGTCCCCATGAGGAAAATGTGTCAATAAACATACTAAATAATGCTCTAATGAAAATCTAAAAATTGGTGAGAGCTGTTAAGGGACAAAGGACATTTTTTTTAGCTTGGTATAAGGATCAATAACAATAAAGAAAAAATAAGGAAAAGGAAAGATCTAGAGATTGGGTTTTTAGAAATGTAGTCTTTGTATTCATGTTGGTTTCATATGGTTTTGGAAAAACTTTTATACAATTTTCAAGAAACAAACATTTAATCCTTCTTAAAAAATAAAAAAAAGTCAAGTAACAGCATATTTCCCTACACTTCAAATATATGGGAGTATGCATATATTAATTATTTTCAAAAACATTTTGAAATATATTTTTTCCAAAGAAAGAAGTATTTTTTTTTACAAGGATCATGAATTATTAATTCATAAATGTTATGTTTTTAGCAAGTCACACCACATGACATTTTACAACCTTGACTTGTCATAAATACTGTAGGTCAAAGTAGGTCAAATTATTAGACATTTTAAGGGACTTATTGTCCTTGACACATAGTCTGCAACGTTCTCTCAGTGATGTCATTCCTGTTTTTTCCCTACACATTTCTCGTAATTCTGCTAAACTACTGAAGTATTTCTTTTTAAGAATTTCTTTCTTTTAAAAATGATTTTTTTCTTCATCATGGTATCAGGACGGATGTATAATCCTGACATGTTTGACTTTATACCTGCCCCCATAAAAAATCAAAATGAATTTCACTTTAGAAATTAAATGGCTATCGAACAAGCCAAAAAAAACCAAGTATGGCATAACTTGATTTTATCCATCAGTTGAATGGATTGCAATTAACTTGGTCATATAAGCACCAAGTTGGCATATCACAAAAAGAGCAAGTTATGACATTTTGGCTTAGGTCAAGGTTAACAATACCAAAGTTGAATAAATTTTATTTAAAAAATGCTCGGTTTAATTGTTCAGAATAAGACCAAAAACATGCATTAAGACAACAAATTTAGATTTAATGCCAAATTGGAAATAATAGCCTTGTTCCACTGACCCATAAAAACAGATCCATTGAGAGTGATCAGATAAGCTATAGGCAGGAGTCAGCAAAATGGTATAGAATATGTGTGTTGATGCTAGACTAAACGAACAGCGTTTTATAGCAACCCATAAACCTTTCAACCGCCGTAAACTCAGACCATGATAGTGACCGTACTAAATCACACACATGCACACACAGCAATACTCACACATTCATGCACGTGTGTGCGCAGACACATGCACGCTCACAGACAAAGCAATCTCCAGATTTAACTACAGCCAAGAGCAACATCTCAACCGCTCTTTCTCTCTGAATGTTCTCAATCTCGTTTGCTCCCTGTAGGATACTTGCACTGTAATCAGAATCTATGATGTCCTGCAGTATGGGGTACTGTCTCCACGCGGTATGTTGCATCCGTCGGTTCTGAGCCACTAAACACAGATATGAGCATGTGAGTGGGGTTTAGAAGTATATCAGTGTGTGCGAATGTGTTGAGGCTATGCTGAGCTGTTGGAAAAAGTGTGTGTGCTTGCGCTCCATCGGGTCCAGAGGAGCTGAGCTCCTTCTCTCTGTGTGGGATTGAAGCCAAGCGGGGTCTTACAGCAGGTCCTGCTAAAGTCTCCGGCATATGTCTGTTTCCTTACAGCTCTCATTTATCACACTCTAAACTCCATCACCTTCAACACCACTCAGACACACACACTGGTGTTTAACCTTCCCGGCTCTCAGAGCTTCAGCTGCGCAGATCTGCTGATATACACAAAAACATGCATGATTGCACAAGAAACAGAAGATAGTGTCACTCTATCTACACGACGTTGAGTGACAATGATCTGCTGGGTTATGAAAATTAACTGACAATCACTGGTATAGTGAAGTAGATCATTACGTGAAGTTATTACAGTTAGTTGTTGTTTTTACTACTGTAAAATAATTTAAGACCATTTAAAATAATTTTAAACAAACATAAAATCTAAAATAAGCTTTCAGAATTTTTGTGTCATGAGGTTTAATATCTTTTTTTTTGGCAGTGATGGTTAATACTATAGTATATAATGCAGAAGTTTATATATGTTTAAACTACCATAAAAATGTTTGGAAAATTAACACTTTTATTCAACAAGGATGCATTAAATTGATCAAAATAACAGTAAAGACATTATAAATTTTACAAATGATTTCTATTTCATTGAACTTTCTATTCATCAAAGAACACTGAAAAAGTATAATGATTTCCACAAAAACAGTAAGAAGCATAATTGTTCTCAACATTGATAAGAACAAGAAATGCAGAAAATCAGCATATTAGAATGATTTCTGAAAGATCATGTGACACTGAAGACTGGGGTGATGGCTGATTGCCATGACAGGAATAAATTACATCTTTAATACATATTCAAACTGAAAATAGTTATTTAAAATTGTAATAATATTACAAAATAGTAATATTTTTTTTACTGTAATTCTGATCAAATAAATGCAGCCTTGGTGCAGCATTCAACAAACAAAAGCTTACCTTAGTGCTATTTCAGTAATTATTGTTATTATTATTTAATTTGATTAGAGTCCTTTGCACATTGCACTATGGATTTATGAAAGTAAGCAAATATATCAGTAGAAACGTGCACATTCTACCAAGCTTAAAGAATGTGATGAAAAAAAAAGATCAGAAAATCTAAACACTCTGCTGTTTCCAGACTGGTGTTGGTTGCATAGGAGACCATTCCAGACTATTGAAGTTGAAATGCTGTGTATCTTCATCAAGCTTTCAAGCTTTTAAAGTAAAATCCAATCATCTTGCAGGAAGCCTGATTGTACCAGCCTGTTCTACATCGTCTCACGAGACATCAGAGCGCTAAACTCCATCAGGGAAGCCGAATGCTCAATTCCATACGTTTAATGCAAGATGTTTGTGACACTAAACAGAAAGCATATATCTTGTTATGCTCCTGTAATGTGCTTGTAGATGGGTGTAAGTGAGTCTTATAGCATTGTGCCAATCGTTTCATGGCTGAATCAATTATAGTGAATGCAGTACAGCTCTGCCCCCTGATGTTACACAGAAGTACTGCAGGGGATGACAGAATCACTTCAAAATCAGTCCAATCCAGCTCTATAAAGTCAAAAGGCAGAACTTTTGAGGTTTGACAGAACACAGAAGTGTGTGTATATTTACCTCCACATCCCAGTGAAGCTGTACATGATGCTGACACAGCGTGGTAACTTGGGCGGCTCAAGCCCATCCAATCTGACAAGCAGAGACACCACTCCAAACAAGACCAGATACTTTACATAAAAAAACTGGACCAATGCAAGAGCCAAACCACCTGCAGGTGAAAAAGAGAGAGTGGTACATGACATTAAAAAGTAAAGCAACCATGTGATTGATCTCACACAGACATTTGCCTTTTAAACATCTGAAATGACAGGGCTGTTCGGCCACATCAGGTGCCACAGTTTTGGCCATGCAGTGTATGCTAACCTCATTTCGTCCATTCATCCCATTCTGGCTGAGAAGAACTGCAGATTTGATGATTTATATCAGATTTCAGTTTTATTCTGAGCTGTTTCATAATTTAGTTCTATCATCCTCATCCTCTCTAGTCATCTCTCCCTCTTCGCTTCTCTCTTTCTGTGTATAAGTGGAAACTGAGAACAGCATCTGTCTTTCCCATATCCCACTGGTACAGAGCTAAAAGCTTAAAGGACAGAATTTCTGCAAGCCCTTTCTGTACAAAACAGGTACAAAGTGGCGATAATGACTCGATGTTCCTGCTGTATAGACCCTCTCTACACTGCTCTCTCTTGCAGTGTCTGTGTTTTTGAATCAAAGTTCAGGCAGCACAAATCAGCAACTTCCACAGATCAATTAACTGTGTGTGTGTGTTTTCGTTGTGAACATCTGTGCAAGATAATAATGGTATATTCCTACGCACCCTTCACACCCAAAATAACAGCAGTTATACCATGACAGACTGTATCCATTCTGAAAGACATAAATTGGATAAAAAATACTCACTGGTTCACATATCCATACTTCAATGCAAACAGCAGTATGCCAAAAATGTAAGATGTTGAAAAACTCATGATCTAGCAGGCTAGCAATACTCAGATCATTACGCTTAAAGTCTGGACCCCTTTGCTATATGACTAGCCCAGGAGCCATCCGTTTAAAAAGAGTTATCTATATGCACTTATGCACAGCGTTTCCATGAAGTTGCACTTGGGGATATACTCCTACGGTTTCACATTAGAGGTCATATAATTTTTTTTAAAGAAATTGATTAAACAAGATAATAAGACACATTTCAAAAGATTTATATTTCCAATAAATCCTGTTCTTTCTGCTCATCAACGAATCCTGAAAAAATGTATCACAGATGCCAAAAATATTAAAGCTTTCACTACATGACGTTTTTTCACACTGTTATATTAAAACAGCTATTTATATAATTATTATAATATTTCACAATATGCCCAGTTTATACTGTATTTTTCATCACATTATAATTAAACTCCTAAGAGACTTCTTTCAACTACAACTCCGTATTTATTACCTCTCTTATCTTCTCGTATCTCGCGGCTTATCTTGCCTAGCTGTTTTTTATATCGTAGGGTATCGCTTATTTTGATTTATCCCCCTAGTAGACGGTATGTTTTCGTGCTCTCGTTATGCGTATCCTTTAGCCTCTCTATCAGGGCCCTTTCTATAGATAACGTTATCATCTATGCGCGTCAGCGCCACATGACCAAGGTAGTTTACTGTCGGCTCGCGTGAATTGGTCTTTGCGTAGCTCCCACACACCTCCCTGCGTTTCGTGCACCTGCAGCCGAAAGACGGTTTGCGACAGTCGTCCTCTAATGCAGGGCCTATCTACGCTTATCACTCCCTGTACAGTGTCATGAAGGCATGGCTGTGCCCAGTATACTCTTCTTCCATTCGCCGGTTCTCCCGTGCCTTCCTCTCAAGTGGTGGGGGTGGGTGTGTCAGGGTGGGTGTTGCTCTGGATGCGGGCATAGTACGATACACCATGTGTAGGCCGGGGGTGGGGCGCCTGGCGTGACGTGTGCAATGTGCGAATCAAAACGCGTGTGTCATATTCCACTCAACAACTACCCAAAGACTTTACACCATGAGCCTGTCTACTGCGACAGAGACATCCAGACATCGGGGAAGAGCCAGAACCGCCGCCTTTTGTATCTATTTCTCGTATACCTGTTGCCTGAGTCTCTGATCCATGTCCGTGTAAACAAGTGATAGAAGCAGTCAATGACTTGTAACTGGAAAATTGCTCAGTGGTTTTAAAACTCTATAGGTGGCAGTGTTTGGTCCTCCAGCCTGCGGGGGCGCCAGCAAGCTTCCACATAAGCTAGCGTGCAACTACAACAGCATTACTGAGAGCAGAGGTAGTACTGTCCTCAGAAGTGACCAACCACGCTAGAGACAAGACAAAAATCAGAAAAACATTTAAACCCATTTCATTACCAAACATCAGAAACTGCATATTCAGTGTATCTAAATGCAATTAAGCTGCCGCTACGAGATGCATGTGGAGAATTTGTTTTGTTATTTTTTAATTAATCGTTTGTAATATATTATTGTTATTATTATTATTAGGTCAGTCTGGAGTGCCATTGGTGTCCCCTCAAAAAAAAAAGGTTTTTAAATAAATAAATATAGAGGAGGAGTCGAGGACACAATCTTGTCAGAACTGGTGAAGCAGGACCACAATCTACAATCTACAAAATTCATAGAAAAAGAAAATCACAGACAGAAGGGACAGCTGTGCAGCCTGACCACAAAAACAGAAAAAAGAATTGCTCCAATATATTCAGATCCCATTCCCCAAATAACTTCCGGTCACCCTCTACTAATTCTGCCAAAGCCCCCAAATAAAAATAAATGTTGTTTATTCAGGATTAGATTCAGGCTTCTGTAGGCTTTATTATTATTTATCATTTAGTCATTATTTTTCCAGTTAAGCAATGACAGCTCCTTAACAATATTACAGCGACTGAGTAGTGTTCGCTAGGCTACTGTGTAAGTGATGAATAACCGCTGTAAACCACAGCTCCATCTTTCCAGAATTCTCCACCTCAGACCAGCATCCACTGATCCTGTGGTGAAACTAAACTATTATGATCTACTGGGCATGCTCGGAAGATGACAGCTGGCATCCAGCCAGGAGACACAGCAGCAGCCACTTTCAAAAACTCATTATCGCCACTCAAAAATAAAGCTATAACCACCTCTAAATTACACTAAATGACAGGGCAGCGTTCTGAAATTAGTCACTGGCTGATGCACTGTTTTTTCTTTGTATGTCATTATGGCGATCTCTGCGGTGGCTGCATGGTATTGCTGTCTTCCTGAGGGTTTTTCACAGCTCATAAGTAACTGAGGTAAAATGAGATGTACTGAAAAAAAAAGAGATCATTAAAAGCGAATAAAAATCACATTAGATTAAATTACAGTTGTTTGTTCTTCAGATGGGTATGTTAATGACTGCTTTGAGTAATAAATAATAATTAAATGAAGGTTTAATTAAGAGGGGAAGCTTTGGGCCTGTGTCACAATTAATCAAGGAGAAACTCGAGGAAAGGAGGGAACTCATTTGTCACTCAGATCAATATTCCCTCTGTCTCTTTCCTCCTCTCCATCTGCACGAGCTTGTTGATCTCGTTGCTTTCCCCTTCAGTCAGATATCTAATGACAGCTGTCAATCAATCATTCACTGTGTCAAGTGACTAAGCAGATAAAGAAACAAACAAAAAAACAAGACCTTCTGGGAGACAGCTGGCTCTTTTTGGTGTGCTGTTATAACATCTATTGTGCGGCAAAAAAGGACAGTGTCTCTTGCGTGTGCATGTAACGTTTGACTTGATAGTTGTGGCATGGGGAGCGGGGTGGTTGGGCGGAGTGGGAAAGAGGGGACAGGGAGCGGCGGGTCAGTCGCAGCCGCCAGCGGCGGCGGAGCGCGGCAAGGTGCGCGAAGGTCGCTGGGTGGGGAACAGCACAGCTGCTGCATGGAGCCTGGCATCCCAGGCCGACAAAGCCTCCATCACTCGGGCCGCCCACCGTCACCCTCAAGCAGAGACGGGAAGGGAACCGGGATTGCTGGCCAAAGCCAGGTCAGCAACCGGTTCCGGACGCGGTGTTGGAACCCAAACAGCCATACAGGAAGGCGGAGCGGGGCGGGGCAGTCTGGGCCAGGGCAATGAACAGAAAGGGAAGGGAAGCGGGGAAAAGGGGGAGGGCCGTCCCAAAAGTAAATGAGGCGGGGGGGACTCATCCCCCCTGCGGAGCAGCCGAGGGAAGACGGTCTGCGGGCAGGCAAAGCCTGGCAGAGGAGAGAAAAATGGGGCCTGGCTATTCTAAGCTCTATCATTGCAGTCAGCGGGTGTTGCAGTGCTTCAGTCCAAAAGAAGTGAAATAAAAAGCGCCCATCCACTAAAAAAAAGTGTCTCACACGGCTCCGGGGTGAACAAAGGCCTCCTGTAGCAAAACGATGCGTTTTTGTAAGAAATCGCCATATTCCCACGTAAAATCTAGCTTGTGCTCACTGTTGTAAACGGAAGCAGTTCCAGGGGATGACGTATGAGGTCGGCTTTGCGCCGCTCAGAAGTGACGCACGCGGTAGCGCAGGGGAGAGATCAAAACAAAAAAACGGTCACTAATTAGAAGTACAAAACGAGGATTTGTAAAGAAGAATGTCAGAGGATTTCGATATAAGCCAAGAGGAGACTGGTTTTCCTTTGCTAAAGTAAGGAAATTTTGCTTCCTTTGCTCCTGTTAACAAACTGTGGTTTTCACGAGACTCACCGGCGCAAGCGCAAACGCTGACCTCGTACGTCATCCGCCTGGAGCTGCTTCCTTAAGTAGGACTGTTGGCGCAAGCTAGATTAAAATGATTATTACGTTTTGAATATGGATATTTGTCTTACAAAAACGGATCGATTCGCTACAGGAGGCCTTTGTTCACCCCCCGGAGCAGTGTGAGACACTTTTTTTTATGGATGGGTGCTTTTTATTTCACTTATTTTGGACTGAAGCACTGCAACACCCGCTGACTGCAATGATAGAGCTTGGAATAGCCAGGACAATTTTTAATATAACTCCGACTGGATTCGTCTGAAAGAAGAGTCATATACACCTAGGATGCCTCGGGGGTGAGTAAAACACAGCCTAATTTTCATTTTTGGGTGAACTACCCTTGATGTTCATAAAAGGGCACACAACTGCTCCATGTGATTCATGTTCTATATTTCAAGCCTCCTGAAGCCATAAAACATTTGTGTGAGAAATAGACCAAAACTGAAGCTATTCACTAATAATCTTTACCTCTAGGGAGCTTTTAACTTAAGAAATAAGTTGAATAAATCAGTTTGACTTATCCATGAACCATTCATAATGGTTTTCACAACCAAATCAACCAGTTTTGTAATTGCTAACTAAAACTAAAAAATGTTAAAACTATTAAAAAAATTTTTTTTTTTGTTATTAGAAATAAAATAATTACATTTTGTTACTGAAATTAAATAAAATATAAATATAAGATGAAAAACTAAGAAAACCAGACAATTAGAAATGTTACCTTGGCAACTAAATTAAATAAATTTAAGCTTAAGTACTAAAACTATTAAAAATTAAACTGAAAAATAAATCAAATAAATTAAAGCCAAATAGAGATATTCAAATAACATAAACTTGCTAAAACCTAAACTAAAATTATGAAAACTGCAGACACTCCTCCTCTCCTGGGAAGTCTGGAAGCTCCCACATATTGATACTTAGACCTGCAAATTATATACACAACATCTTGGAAATTTCTGATTTCCTCACAACCTACATTACTTTTGCAGGACCGCTGAGTGTGGTGCACAAACACTACTGAATGCAACCTCTCTGAAATTAAGCTATTGACAACAGTTTTGATTCAAAATAACAATTCATTCAAGTCAGGCATCGATATTTCCCTCATGAATACTGAATATGGTGCACGAGTCATATGGCCATTTTTTTGACAGTTTTATGATACATTTATGTGGTTTTGCATCCTTTTTTAAGCTTGAAAGATCTAGCCATCGCTCATGATAATTTCATGGAAAAAGCAACCAGCACATCATTCAAATATCTCCTTTTGTGTTCCAAGAAAAAAAAAGCCATAACGACTTGGAACAACATGAAAGTGAGTAAATGAGGACAGACTTTCATTTTTGGGTGAACAAACCCTTTAAATTGGACACTTTCATGCATCTTTAGAGGAAAAGAAAATTTGGTGCATCACATACATGGTTTACAGCTATTACTGACACACACACACACACACATATACACACCTGAAAATCCTGAAAGGCAGTGACATTGAGCGTGGAGAGCAGCAGGAGGGAGCAAACCCATGAGAGGATGGAGCTACGTAGCTGAGCAACCACCAGTGTGATGCTCAGATGCAGCATCAAAAGAGTCAAGCCCCGCACTCCCAGAAGCCAACCAGCTGAGAGGACACCATACACCGTTAAGACTGCCAGTCGGAACTGTAACATAAATGCACAAGAAAAAATTTAGAAACATGCAAATATTTGATGACTTTGCTCAAGTTCACTTGCTCTGAATTAAACTTACCTGAGGCAGAAAATAAGCCGCTAATCTGGACACCACAGCATGGCCAATCAGAGACCACAAAAGAGATTGCCACGCCCACTCATTCCAAAAACTCCACTCAAAATCAGTAGGGTCCTAAAAAAACACAGACAGAAAAACCCAAACATATACAAATGCATACACACATGGAGTGTCTGTGTGTTTAGCATTTCTGTATAAAACGAAATTGATGATTGAGCGGGAAACAGGAAATTGGGGTTGGTGGGGTGCATCAGCCAAATGTGTCACCCTGATTAAAGTCACTAATATAATTACCACGTGTTCTCTCACCTTCTTGAATCCCCATATAAGGAATCCTCTCTCCAGCTGCACCTCTCTGTCCAGGCTGACCTCATGCTCTGTCAATCACACAAAGAAAACACATTTCCCACACACTATTCGGGAGGTAAACAAAGTCCGCACACAGGACTATTTTGGCTAACTAAAATCAGAATTATGGTTACTGGCCAAGTGAGTATACACCTTGATGAAGTGTATTTGGCAAATGTATTTTTGGTGTTCCCAAAATCTAATTCACAAGAACTATACAACACATAATAAACATTTAAGACTTTTTTGATTCCATGGTCCCCTATTGCTCACAACAAGGTCCAATTACTATGATTTACTCGACAAGGATTAAGGATAAAGATTTAAAAAAATAAAATCACAATTGCTAAAATAAAATTAGCTAATATAAAGTTTAATATATCAAATAAAAAATAGCTTGGCATAAGTAAAAATTTAGCTTGGTATAACTGAAAAATGTATTTATAATATTCATTCATAATATTCACTATAAAAACGTCTATGGAGTTTATGATTTTATTAACTTATATGACTTTTCCAGGCCTAGAGATCACACTTTTAAAATAGCTTCATCATTACCCATTTTTTTTTAATACAGTTGTTGAGGGGGGGAATTCAAATAAGATATATCTTTATTTTAGTGGTTGTGGGCTTATTTTACTGCAATATTATTATTATTTAAAGGTCATATGATGCGATTTCAAGTTTTCCTTTCTCTTTGGAGTGTTACAAGCTGATTGTGCATAGATAAGATCCCTGAAGTTGCAAAGACTAAAGTCTCAAAACCAAAGAGATATTCTTTATCAAAGTTAAGACTCTGCCACGCCCCCCTCGTTCTAACACGCCCCCACATATCTATGTCACTATGTGGAAATATTTGCATAATGCTGCCCAAATGTGCTCGCAAAGAAAGAAGGCGTGGTTTCAGCAACCGCAGTTAGTGTTGTTTCAGCATGTCAGGGAGACGCTGTGTGTGTTTCTAGGCGAAAGCAAAAAGCACTTTATTTGGCCTTCCGAAAGTAGATGCATTTGGGAATTTTTAAGATTACTTACAACAGAACAGCAATGCATTTTATGGACGACCGTTTCGTGAACCAGGAGAGGAGGTAATTCTGACTTTGCAAAGACAATCTGGTGCTTCTGAATCAGCTACTGTTTTGATATTATTTTAAGTATTTGCTATTGACTGTTTCAAATGCGGAGTTTGCGGCATCGTGTGTGTTTGTGTGTTTGGTGTGTGTGTGTGTGTGTGGAGCACGCAAAAAACATCCAAGCAAACCCCATACCATCTTCATCACTGTGTCTGTCAGTGACTGTTGCCCTTTCGGGCTTGAACTGATGGTTAAACTAATGACATTATTTACTGTCTTACATTTATTTTGAAATAAGAAGCCTCTCGATTATGGTAAGTGGCATTACATTTCCGACGAGTGCTTGTGGTGTTCGGCCAATCACAATGCTTTGGTTCAGCTGGCCAATCAGAGCAGACTGTTCTTGTCGGAAGGAGGGACTTTGTAGACAACGAAGCGTTTGAGAGAGGCGGGGCAAAGAGGACCTACAATAATGTACATATTTGAAAAATAATGTTTTTTGAACATTAAAGCATATCAACATATTCTGTTACACCAAATACACAAAATAATGATCTTTAAAAAAGCATCATATGACCCCTTTAACATATTCTGACATCCCTTAAGACCCCCTTAGACATTTGCTGAGACCCCTTAGTGGGCCCTAGCCCCCTGGTTGAGAACCACTTATCTAAGATATTCAGCATTCACGTCATTCTCCACTTTTATGATACGGACACTATAGAACATGACGGTTTCAAAGCAAAATTTCTCTTGAAGAGATGGTTCACCCAAAAATTAATATTCTCTCATTCTGTTTTCTCACCCTCATGTTATTCCAAACCTGTATGGTTTTCAAGGGAAAGTTTAGCAGAACATCCAAGTTATTACAATAAATGCGAACTTGTCACCATCCACTTTTGTCAGGGTGAAAGCAGCTCTGACATTCTGCTAAACTTCTCCTTGGTTTTCCACAGAAGAAAGTAAATCAACAGGTTTGAAATGATGACAGAATTGTCATTTTTAGGTGAAAAATCCCTTCAAATCAACTGTGTCACTGCGCAGAACACAAGAACTTCAAGGCACGTGTTGAAAAATGGATGAAAAAATTCTGAATATTGGATCTTGTAGTTGGAAGTTTCAGATGAAGGATAAGATCACTTGCATATTCTCTGCATACATGTATTAACTCTATTCTTTCTCCCCTGCAATGCAGTGTCAGTTTGGTATCGTTTTCTCCACCCCGCCCCTCTCTCTCTTCATCCAGTTTCTCAGGACAGACCTCTCATCACCTCGACAGACGGTTTTCCTGCAGGGTGCACTTGCAGGCAAGGATCTATCCACACTATCATAAACACGCACACTTTTTCTGGAAATGAAAGTGTACACGGAAATAGAAGTAAGAGCACGGTGCCATCTGGTGGTTTCACTATGTTGGAACACAAAGACTGCACAAAGTCTTCTCATGGGCATGTTTGCTGTGATATAGATCTTAAGTGTCACTGACCTGGAGTCATATTTTGTATATTGAATCACGTCAAAGACAATGTGATTAATGGTGTTTAAAGTGTCTTCAGGATCAAAAAATGTCATACCTAAGCGATTAGACCCCAAAACATATAAGATAAAATACCAGTTTTTGCAGTGTTGGGGGTAACGCATTACAAGTAATGCGAGTTACGTAATCAGATTACTTTTTTCAAGTAACTAGTAAAGTAACGCATTACTTTTTAATTTACAAGAAAATATCTGAGTTACTTTTTCAAAAAAAGTAACGCCAGTTACTTTGTTTTCCCAAGTATTGACTGACAAGTCTTCTGTCCTCATATTGGGAGAAATCGGGAGTACAGAGGCGTTGTGTGCGCTGTGTGAACATGATGTTACTGTAGTTCTAGACTAAATGTGAATGTGCATTAATTCATCCCACTCACAAAAAACTGATTTAGTATTCATCAAAATGAATTAAAACACTGAAACGCAAACTCAGAATATGACGCAAACCTGCAATAATTAAATATGTTAAATAACACAAATGTATCTAATCCCATTTTATTAACTAATTTCTTTTTTGCTGACCTTTGATCCAGTTCAACCATACTAATAGGCAAACATTACTTTAGATAAACTAGCAATTGTGCTTCATTGTTTTTTTTTATTTCTGAAGAGTGCTGAACCTTCTTGTGTTCTACTGTACAGACGTGAATTTACTTTTACTTCAGCCTGAGGTTTATTCATTACACTTTTTGGTGTGAAAGGGCTTTTACATTTGCTATAAATAGAACTTCTTATATTAAAAACAATCAAGCCCTGCTCATATTTAAAAAGTAACGCGAAAGTAACGCAAAAGTAATGTAACGCATTACTTTCCATAAAAAGTAACTAAGTAACGTAATTAGTTACTTTTTATGGAGTAACCAATATTGTAATGCATTACTTTTACAAGTAACTTTCCCCAACACGGCCAGTTGCCATGTCAACCTGTTTAAATAAAACTAAAGCCCACTGACTGACTGATTTCCTTTACAAATATATAAAGTAAATGTTTCGCCTAGCATCTCAAGTATTCAGTTCAGCTTCAACATGTTTTCTCTCAGACAACATAACTTAACGACTAGATGGCGTTCTTTAAAAACGCTGTTTGTCTGATGGCTAAAAGATTTAGGTTTAAATGTATCAGCAGTTTCACTCACTGTTATTATCTATGCAGTGTTTTCTCTGTGCATGAGGACCCTATTTTGAAGCTTTATTTTTGCACTTTTTTGACTGGCATGTCTGGTTGAAAGAGATAAAAAATGGGTGCTGTGTGTAGCCTTTTGCCCCTGACCGATATCCCATCGTCCCTCAAATGTACCAACCTTTTCATAGCCCCTTAGAGTCAGCAGTTAAAACAACAGGAACAGCACCCCCCCCCCCCCCCCAACACACACACACACACACACACACACACCACATCAGCCCTTTCAACGAACACGTCATAGAGTAAAGCCCATGTGTGCACTAAAATTGCAGCAAATTTTTTTATTTTATATTAATTGCCCCCCCCAATCCTCCAATAAATATTTTCACCGGTATATGTATTCAGTGAATAATCTCTGGTTTGTTATGTTAGCGGACACTTTGGGGGTGGTGGCGTCTAATGGTTATGCAATATGCCTCTTGTTCGTTGGCAACTTTTTTTTGCTTATGCTTTACCTTCATCCGTCCCTCCCGAACCTATAACAAAAGTGTCACTCGCGGGTTAAAATGACCCGAAGGCCAAAAATGACACTAATTTTATTTTTGGTCCAGAAAGCTTATGTTGGAACATTTTTATATATATTTTTTTCACATTTTTTATGTAGGTTTTTCCTATTATTTTTTGGTGATTTTTATCATATTTACCTATTATTCTGGATATTTTAAAGAAAATATAAGCAAATAATCAGTTTTTGTACATTATTTCACCAAAAAAAAAACAAAGAAAGACAATTTCAGTCCTGTTTCATCAAAAACCAACAGATGGCCTTGAGTCACCGAGTGTCTCTGATGCTATCTGGTGGAGAAAAATTACATAAAATTGCGTTGTATGGTTACAGACCCTAGATGGCCTATATAACCCTAAGAATTTTTAAATGAGCAAAACCAGTGAAACCTGAGAATTAGATAATCTTAAAGCTTCAATTTTGGTTTGTTTGGTTTAAATAGATATTGAAACATTACAAATCCAATTTTGTAAAAAAAAAAAAAACAATTCTAACTGAATTATAACCTAAACATATGCATATTCATACAAATTCATAAATATGAAATAAATATATATTTTTAAAAATATAAATATGATATAAACTAATTGGTCTTCCCCACATCACTCAAATCTAACTGTGTTACGTAAAGAAAAAAGGAAAAAATGACAGTCATATCCCAGGAGAAACATGAAAAATATTACAATGTGTTCTATGAGAGTGTGTGTAGTACCATGTGTGTGTTTGTGCATGTGTGTGTGCGTGTGTGTGTATTGAGGATATTCTGTAGTCTTAGCCCTTCGTTTGGGTATAAATATTTACTGGATTCTCGTAAATTCCATTCATTCCTATGTGGGTCAAAATGACCCGTGAGGGACACTTTTGTTACTTTTTTTTGCACCCATTTAAACTCCTCGAATCCACTCAAATTTTTGTGTGTATTCCCGGTGCAAGTCTGAACGAAGTAAAGAAATCTTGGACCGGTACGGTCAACGCACGATTTTTAGAATTTTTTTGAAAAAACTTTTTGGGTCAAAATGACCCGAGGGACAGATGAGGATTAAGTATAAGTATGTATTAGGTTTGGGATTTGAATCTGTTTTCCTTTGATAATTAAGTATTGTGAAATTATATAATTACTGAGATCTAAGATTCCTGAGATCCTTTTTTGTAAACTGGAGAATTGCATTTTGTTCTGGGCAGATGGCAGCTCACCTTTAGAAAACCTGTGCAACTGGTAGAAAGAATAGAGATGGGAGAAGAAGGAGAGAATCCAGTATGCCGTCATCTCCCATCGAGGTAGAGATACCAGCTCCCATTTTGGAGTCATGAAAGCTGAACCTGCAGGTTAAGATGATACACACTAATTGGTTAGTCTGTCTTCAAACCTGCAATGGGTCAGTTGCCACTACATCGGGAGTGTTCCTGTTCTGCAGACAACTTGATTTCCAAAATTAAGCAGCATAAGAAACTGGATTAAAAGTAAGTTTAAACTGTATTTCAGAGGATATTACCAAAGCTGTTTCATAGATAACAATCATGCATAGTCAAATTTACAGATTATTAACATATCAAAGATGTAATTCTCTGTGATAGAATAAAACAGAATAAATACGTTTGATAAATTACTTTATCACCATTTCACAACGCATTCTACAAAATACTTGATTACGTATACATATATATATACTATATATATATTCATATATAGATATATAAGATAGTATTATATATATATTATATAATATTAGAACTATGGGAGCTTGGTGGTCTGTTTTCATGACAATCAATTTCAATAGTTCAACCAGGATGTGAAGTGCATCAAGATTTTTTCATTTGCTCAAACACGTCATTAAACATATGAAATGATTTATTTACACAAGCTTCCTCGTTGCATTATCATATCGCAACAATTCCCGCACTATAATATCTGCATACTTGTTTCAGTTACTCACACAAAGCAAACTTTTCGTGCATCTAAACCGCTGCCGTAAGCTCCGCCCTAGGCGTCCGAGATTTACCACGCCCATACAGCCTGATTGTCGACCGACCAAACCACTACGTCCTATCACAGTATTTTAACCCCATGAGTGCCTTAGTTACTTTTGGCAGGCATTTTGCGGCAAATTACGGTAAGGTGTAGCTTTATAAGTGATCACAAATACCTTCACTTCTCGTTACACTGGAAAGCCGTTGTTTTGGCTTTATTGAAGAATGGCTCGGTACTTAATGCAGTGTCTAACTCGCTCAGAAAATGTTATCTTAGGTTAGTAACAAATGTAAACAAAACAGGTCCACAATAAATATCTATTATATATATTAATAAAATTATTTACTGTGTGAAGGAAGGGAAACCCATAAATACACCCATTTACACTCAAAATGTCCCTCTCGCAGTCCAAACTGTCACAGGACACTGAACAGCACATTCTGCTGGAGAGGCCCAAAAGGACTGAGACTTCCTGAAGTTGTGTGTAGGAACTAAGTCGTGGTGCCATGCAGCCATTGCCACACATTCTCATCTCTCTCTCTCTCCCCTCTCTCCTCTCACCACCCCTCCTCTCTCTCTTCGCTCTCTCGTCCTCCTCTCTCTCTCTCCGTCCCTCTCTCTCTCTCCACCCACACACACGCCACACACCCCACCACACACACACACACACCACACACACACCATTTTAAATTGTTAATAGAATACGTAAAATGTTGATTTTTCTACTTAATATCATGCCTGTTTTATTTATCTATATGAGATACATACATATATCCTATACAGTATCTCACAGAAGTGAGTACACCCCTCACTTTTTTGTAAATATTTTATTTTATCTTTTCATGTGACAACACTGAAGAAATGGTACTTTGCTACAATGTAAAGTAGTGAGGGTACAGCTTGTATAACAGTGTAAATTTGCTGTCCCCTCAAAAGAACTCTACACACAGCCATTAATGTCTAAACCAATGGCCACAAAAGTGAGTACACCCCTAAATGAAAATGTCCAAACTGGGCCCAAAGTGTCAATATTTTGTGCGCCCACCATTATTTTCCATTACTGCCTTAACCCTCTTGGGCATGGATTTCACCAGAGCTTCACAGGTTGCCACTGAGTCCTCTTCCACTCCTCCATGACGACATCACGGAGCTTGTGGATGTTAGAGACCTTGCGCTCCTCCACCTTCCGTTTTGAGGATGCCCCACAGATGCTCAATAGGTTTTAGGTCTGGAGACATGCTTGGCCATTCTATCACCATCATCTTTACCGCCTCAGTGTGTTTGGGTCTGTTTTCCATGTTGGAATGCTGCCCTCGGGCCCAGTCTCCGAAGGGATTGGATCATGCTCTGCTTCAGTATGTCACAGTACATGTTGCATTCATGGTTCCCTCAATGAACTGTAGCTCCCCAGTGCCGGCAGCACTCATGCAGCCCCAGACCATGACACTCCCACCACCATGCTTGACTGTAGGCAAGACACGCTTGTCTTTGTACTCCTCATCTGGTTGCCACCACACACGCTTGACACAATCTGAGCCAAATAAGTTTATCTTGGTTTCATCAGACCACAGGACATGGTTTCAGTAATCTATGTCCTTAGTCTGCTTGTCTTCAGCCAACTGTTTGCGGGCTTTCTTGTGCATTATCTTAAGAAGAGGCTTCCTTCTGGGACGACAGCCATGCATACCAATTTGATGCAGTGTGCAGCGTATTGGTCTGAGCACTGACAGGTTGACCCCCCACCCCTTCAACCTCTGCAACAATGCTGGCAGCACTCATACGTCTATTTCCCAAACACAACCTCTGGATATGACTCTGAGCACGTGCACTCAACTTCGTCGACCATGGCGAGGCCTGTTCTGAGTGTAACCTGTCCTGTTAAACCACTGTATGGACTTGGCCACCTTGTTGCAGCTCAGTTTCAGGGTCTTGGCAGTCTTCTTATAGCCTATGCCATCTTTAGAGCAACAATTCTTTTTTCAGATCCTCAGAGAGTTCTTTGCCATGAGGTGCCATGTTGAACTTCCAGTGACCAGTATGAGAGAGTGAGAGCGATAACACCAAATTTAACACACCTGCTCCCCATTCACACCGGAGACAGTGGCTGTGTCCGAAATCGCCCCCTATACCCTCATTCACTATTCCCTACATTAGGTCACTAATTCAATTCACTAGAAGGAGTGAATGAAAACGAATAGTGAATTCGGACACCGAGTGCACCAGAAGGAATGCCGCTTTTGCATAGTTTGTGCTTGCTTTTTATTAATCGTTTGAAACTAGCAACTACAGCTCCAGAGTAAGATTCAGGAGTTATCTGCCTCTGTCACGAACGTATGTATAACCTAATCAAACATTTATAATCATTTACAATGAATTTATACCCTCTGGTTACATTATGGCTGTACGCCATGGATTAGCGGGGGACGATTATTCAGCTGCAGGCGCCATCTTATGGCGAGATGCAGGAATTAATTCGGCGCGTGACTCTTACGGTGCATTATGGGCATTCTCTAGCTAGCCTGCACCAGTTGTACACTCGTTTTTGCAGTGCATTGTGGGTTTGAATGAGTGCACTCGAGAACTATGGTTTCGGACACCACTAAAATGGCTGTCTCCTCAAATAGTGCCCTATTTAAGGGTATAGGGGGGGGGGAAGTTTTTTCGTTCGGACACAGCCCTTGTAACACTAATGAGTCACATGACCCGGGGGAGAGAAAATGGCTAATTGGGCCCAATTTGGACATTTTCACTTAGGGGTGTACTCACTTTTGTGGCCAGCGGTTTAGACATTAATGGCTGTGTGTAGAGTTATTTTGAGGGGACAGCAAATTTACACTGTTATACAAGCTGTACACTCACTACTTTTCATTGTAGCAAAGTGTCATTTCTTCATTGTTGTCACATGAAAATATATAATAAAAAAATTACAAAAATGTGAGGGATGTACTCACCTCTGTGAGATACTGTATATATACAGTATATCTATATATGATTGTAGATTCATGTAACCACGATGCTTTGGCAATACATTGTATACATAATAACATTGTCATGCCAATAATAAAGCATTAATTGAATCGAATTTAATTGAAAGATCTATCTATCTATCTAAACTGCCCCTCCTCCACTAGGGGGCAGCAATAGCTTGGGTAGTTGAGTACAACGTCCAGAGACCCAACGTGTCGCATGTATGATCCAGTTTTAGAAACCGTTTGATCCAAACGTCATTATAAAATGATCCCTTTACCATGGGATAAAAAGACGGTTCACGTGATGATATGCAACATATGGTTGCTTTGAAACGATTTATTGTCACAGAATATGTTCATAACAAAACATGTTTTCGCGTCTTGATCTGAAACCATTGAAAGTCTTTAATGTTTCCGGTGGTTGTGTAAGTGCAGTACGACCGTACAATCCAATTTTACGTAACATCCAAAACTCCCAATCAATAAAGGAAATTGCAGTGTTAGAATCGATTGTGAAAGCCAAAGCTCCTGTGATTCATGGCATGGTTTGGTTCATAACGAAGCTGATTTAGGGGGCGGTTTGAGTTTTTCTTCACTCCAGCTCTCTGTCAACAAGTGTCCTCCCTCTCTTGAGTCTTGTGAGGAACAGTCACGGCCACGGGCTGTGGAAACTTGAGCAAACTTCACTCCAGCACAGACTGGGCGGAATAATGGCTGGACGTGTGAGCATAGGTTTGCTGAATTCTTTGGCCAGGGGGAATGTAATATTTAGGAACAAGAAATGTGTGCGCAAAAGTAAAAGTGTTGTGTTGATCTCACGGTGTCACGCCAGGTCTCTGTCCAGCAGCAGCAGCAGCATCGGCGCGGCTCAACCGGACCTCAGCTCGCATCTCGCTGGGAAGACCTACTCAGATTTATATGAACTGTCAGTCAAAGATCCAGAAACTTTCTGGGGATCCATCGCCAAGGAAAGGCTGGCATGGACCAAACCTTTCGATCAAGTGACGGACTGCGATCTCTCCAGCGGGAAAATCAACTGGTTTCTTGGAGGGCAACTGAACGTCTCTGGTGAGTGTCACACCTTTCTTCTTTAACCGTGTATCGTGTTTCCATCGCTGATAAACCTCCACTGGCCTATATGCTAGATCAGAAATAAAAGTCTTTATTTTAACTGAGATTGTAATACTTACATTTTCACATCCACAAAGAACAACCTTCTTTCTTGTCAACAGTAAGCATATAGTAATTTCCTATTACAATGATTGACAGTGAACTGTTTGGATGTACACGTGGCAAAGGATCCAGACAGAGTAGCCTTGATTTGGGAGAAAGATGAACCTGGCACAGAAGAAAGGATCACATACAGGTACATTTGAAGGTCCTGAGAAATTTGCATGTGGCTCTTTACCCTACCCCCAGACTTACATTTTCAACACACGGGGTTTGAAGCAAGCAGTTTTTACATGTGTCTCTTTAAACTAACTAGTAACTACTTTCTTGATGCTGTTATTTTAGATTTGCCGGTATATAATTTATTCAAATAGTGACTGGCAATCAGTTAGACACTACTGCCTATTGATTACATACTTGTTGCCATTGCCAAAAGTAACAAGTTAGCAGTTATATTTGACTATTTATATAATATTATAGCATTTATTTAGTTGTATGTATTTATATTATAGTATATATTTTGTATAGTTAGCTTTTTATATATAATGTTTTCATTCTAATTTTAGTAATTTTGTTATGCACTTGTCATTTTTATTCGTTTTTGTTTTTCAATATTTCTGTTTAGCTTAAATATAATAAGTTAAGTTTTAGTGATTTTAGTATGTCAGCTTTATGTCAGTCAGTTATGTCATTTTTCATTTGTCTAGTCATCTAATATTTATGTTTTATTTATTTTATTTCAATTAATGAAAACGATTTTAATAGTTTCAGTAAACAGTAACAGCAATGCAAGTTATTGTTCCAGTGGTATTGAGAGCAAATAGCATATTTTCCTAATGAATTCCGCTCACATAAGACTAGGATTGTAGGTTTTCATTTAGATTACCTTTACAGTCATCTAATGCTCACCTAAAGTTAATCTTTAAAGGTGCTGTATGTAGGATTGACACTGAGTGGTTGAACTAGGTATTGCAGTACAAATTCAAAATATTGGAGAGGGTTTTTTTTCACTTGGCCCCTCCTCCTCAGACTTGATGCACACGCAGGTTGCCAGATTGACGACAGCAACAAGAACCAGCGCACTTGACGATGAATGAAATGAAATACGCTGTGTTTTCCGCCAACTGGCAACCCGGGGTCCCGAAATACAATTAGGTAAACTGGCAGTGGGCGGGTTTCACAACCCAAAACAGAGACCGACATTCCGGCCCGGAACGCACATTTTTAAAGGAGAATAACTGACTGTAGCATTGTTTTTCAAATAAACAAGTATGTTAACTTAGCATGTTTCTTAAATATCTGCAAACATAGTATGGTATTTTTATGATTTAGTAGAGTCAGTTTTCATACTGTTCTTTATAATATTGTAATAGATTAGAAATCCTGGCCTTGCTGGGATTGACACGGTTAACATGTAAAATGAGAGCACACTACTGAAGAGTTTGGGGGGAATTCCTTCACATGCGCTTTCTTATGGAGAACAAAGGCAGGTTTTGAGGGTCCTGTGATGGAATGTGCGTCCCTCCGCTCTCTACTGTAGTGCTTGAAATAAAGATTGAATATTCCTGGCTGTGGTTCAGATCACTGCTGTTAACAGTAGGCTAAATATTTACAGGACTTACCTACTGTCCTTAATGTTACCAAAACACAACAGTCAGCAGGCTGTTTCCTCTGATCTAGCCTGCGCACTGAACCTTGAAAATGAACTATTTCTCATCTTTTATTGCGGAAATGTGAAGATTAGTTTCCCAGTATCTCTTGTTCTAGGTCAGATAGGAATCATTTGAGGGCGTTTTGTGAAAAAGCAGTCAGATTGCACAATCAGTCATGTGTGTAGCAGTGTACATGTACATGCCACTTTCCTGCTTCCACGTGCGAACAGGAAGTTAAAAAACATTGATGCGCATTAGTATGAAAGTGAAAGTGTTTTGTCCCTGATCTCACAAGCATATGGAGGAGATCGAGAAATGCTTGAGGCCTGATGTTTCTACTATACAGGCTGTACTGTAGAGTTCTCAGACACGTGTCTGTTTCTCATCTATGACCCTAGATCCTGATTAACAGTTTCCTCAGATTCAATCTGGCATAATAATATGTTCATTAGGCCAACAAAAGCTTGACAGTACTTTATTGTAGTATATATACACTATTAAACTACACCCCATAAATACAAGTTTGGTGCATTGTGACCATGTAACTTCAGTGTTTCCATGCAAGTTGAACCACTTGAAATCAAACTATCACATATTTACTTTTCCACCCGTAAAACATTCAAATCTCAGGGAGCTTCTGGAGATGACCTGTCGCCTTGCCAACACTTTAAAGAGTTATGGTGTCCAGAGGGGAGAGCGGGTGGCCATCTACATGCCTGTGTCTCCTATGGCAGTAGCAGCCATGATGGCCTGTGCTCGTATCGGTGCCGTACACACTGTGGTGTTTGCCGGGTTCAGCTCAGAGGCTCTGGCTGGCAGAATTCAGGATGGTGAGTAAACTAAAGTTGTTTCATCATAAAGCAGAGAACTGTTTTTCTCAGCAGCTGTAAAGTAGTTTTTACAAGAGCGGTACTACAAATCAGTGGAAAAAATATCTATGATGTTTTTAGTTTATCTCATTTTATTGACGCTATTCAGTCAGAGGGATACAAAAATGAAAAAGTCAATAGAACAGCAATTGTTTCAATCTATTAACAGAGATCAAGATTAAATTAGTCAAAAACTTCTTTACTCTCGGAGTCAAACACAAAATAGATTGATAAATGTTTGCAAGAACAATACAAAAAACAAACAAATAAGAAAAAAATTAATAATAATAAAAGCAATACAAATAAATAAGTAAATACGAATATATACATAAAATGCAGCAGTAAAAAAAAAGGGGGGGAAGGGGTTGGGGAATGACTTGCACCTAAGTTCATAAACACTTCCAACAATATGTTTTTTCTTTTGTGCTCTCCATTTATTAATAAATCAGGGGCAAGGGAAAGAAATCGTAAAGCCCAGGTATAAAAAAGGGGGTTTCTTATTTTCTTACCTCTTCCTTTAATATATATTGTTTTTAAATGTGACAAGAAGGGTTGTCAAGTAGTGTGACATTTTTCTGTATTGCCAATTATTGTAAATCTGATCTTTTTCTAGTTGAATAAGCTGCATCAGGTCGTGCATCCAATTAAAGTAGCTGGGTGGCAATGGGTGGCAAAGGATTTTTCCAGTTCAGTAATATAAGCCTTTTAGCAATTATCAAGCAGAAGGTGAGTGCATTTGACTGTGAGAGTGACAAGGAAATATTTGAGGGGTGGAGTCCAAATAATGCTAGCAAGAGGGCATGGTTCAATATCTAAAATAAAACATTCAGAAATTGACTTATTGACTGAAAGAGGTCAATGCTGGGCAAAGCCAAAAGTTATAATAGCTGGAGCTTGTCAACACCGATCACATGTTGACTCAAAACCAGAGTTGATTTTAGAGAATTTGGCCTTTGCCCAATACACTCTATGCAACAACTTAAACTGTATAAGAGAATGACGAGCACAAATAGAGGCGGTATGTACACGGCAAAGGGCTTTGGACCATTCCTCGTCTGTGAATACATGGTTCAGATCTGATTCCCAATTCTGCTTTATTTTAGAGAGGGGTGAAGAGCCTGACTGCATAATAAATGAAAAAAATGTTTTGCAAATATTGGAGACAGTACCTTTACAGAGTTTTGTTTCTAAAACCTGATCAATCTCTTGTTTAGGAGGTGCATAAGGGAAATTATAAAATGTATTTCTTGTAAATTCACGAGTCTGAAGATATGGGGGAATAAAGGGGGGCTTTGGGAACATTAAATTTTTCTGATCATTAATATTTACATTACAATGCCCCTTCAAAACCATAATGCGAAAGATCCATCTAAAATAGAGGTTAAAAATGAAGGATTTTTATAGGAGACAGGCCTGACATTGCCTGAAAACCAGAATGTTTTCTGAATTGTTTCCAAATTTTAAGGCTGTGTAGTACTAAAGGGTTGGAAGAATAATTGGATGTCTTTAATGGTAACGAAGAGCATAAAAAAACCCCTAGTTTTTTGGGTTGTTTAACAAATTATTTCTGGATTCTTATTGGGCCTCCGTTCCAAATAAAATCAGAAATCACTTGATCTAAAGTCTTAAAGAATGTTTTTGGTATGAAAACTGGAATACTTTAAAACAATTAAACATTTTTTAGGAAGAATATTAATTTTTATAGTATTGATTCTGTCTGCAAGAGAAAGTGGAACAGTTGTCCACTTACAGTAGCAAGATTCTGTTTTGTTTTCTCCATAATTGCAATGAAATTATGCTTAAAGAGGTCAACATACTTCCGTGTTTCTGTTACCCCCAGGTATCAGAAATGGTCTGAGACTAATTTAAATGGTAAGATTAACGTGGAAGAGATCTCGCAGCAGAGTTAAAGGGGTCATATGATGTTGCTAAAAAGAACATTATTTTGTGTATTTGGTGTAATGAAATGTGTTTATGCGGTTTAAGGTAAAAAAAACACATTATTTTCCACATACTGTACATTATTGTTTCTCCTCTATGCCCCGCCTTTCTGAAACGCGTCGATTTTTACAAAGCTCAGCGTTCTGAAAAGTGAGGTGTGCTCTGATTGGCCAGCTATCCAGTGCATTGTGATTGGCCGAATACCGCAAGCATGTGACGGAAATGTTACACCCTTTACCATATTGTGATACCCTGTCAGGCCGGAGCGACGAGACAACAACATTAAAACCCATTATAAACGAGGCATTTGTTGCATCCAGTGGAGACATAATTACGGATTATAATGACTTATACTGTCTTTTTACGCATTGCATCGCGCTGCGTAAACATAAAACCATGTCTGCATTTGTAATCGGAGAAATGACAAATAACAAGTGCTACTCTACACTGCTCAAAACTCACGTTTGAATCGTCAGTGCAAATTCTTTAAATATAAAAAAACGTTCTTACAGTCTGTGAGTCAGAACAGCCGGCATTGTAGTTACTCTCCCAGGGGAATTTTTAAAATCAGGAAACAGTCCTCCGTAAAATGTACTGGACACATCTGAATATTTGGGTTGAAGTGTTCTGGAACAGTGTTTTCTTAACCACTGATTTCTAGTCGTGTTTTTTTTTGGAAGGCCAAACAAAGTAGTTTCTTTCACAACGAAACACACGGCGGGCTAAGAGTGAGCGGCGGCCGGCAGCCTAGAGTGAGCGGTGGCAGGCGGGCTTGAGTGAGTGGAGGCGGGCGGGGTGCGGCTTGAGCACGGCGCAGCCAGCGGATTCGACCAAGGAGCGTCCGGCGGGTTGCGGCAACCACATGTGACGACCCCGGGTTGGACTCTGCTTCGTCCACGGTGAAAGCCGATCTGGCGATCCACAGCGCGAAGTTGATGTATTTCCTCAGAAACCAGCACGGATCAGCTCCAGGCATGACGAAGTGGATATCGTCCTCTTTTGGAAGGCCAAACAAAGTAGTTTCGTTTTCACAATGAAACACACAGCATCTCCACGACATGGCACGGCAGCAACAACAATACTACAGCGAGAACAAAAGTTACGCATTCTTTCTTTGCGTGAACATTTGGGCGGCGTTATGCAAATCTTCCCACATCGTGACGTAGACATGTGGGGGCGTGTTAGAATGAGCCGTTTTAGGTAGGCGTGGTTGACTCTTAACTTTTATAAAGAATTATCTCTTTGGATTTAGTCTTTGCAACTTTACAGATCTACTTTATGCACCAAAAGTTTGTAACACTCAAAAGAGCAAGAAAGAGAAAGGAAAAATTGAAATCGCATCATATGACCCCTTTAATTATGTTAAATTTATAACCTGAGACACCACTGAACTGTCTTAGAACATTCAAGACATAGGAAAGACAGGTTTCTGGATCTGAAACCGATAACAGCACGTCATCTGCATAAAGAGAAATTAAGTTTTACCCAGGACACAAATTTATCACCAAACCCAATTTTTTTAATGTATAGAATAAATAGTCCCACTCAACATGATTGAATGCCTTCTCTGCATCGAGAGAGACTAAGGCCTCAGGCACAAATGAGTCAGACTGAAGTGTAAATTATGTTCATAAATTTTCTGATATTAAAAAGCCCTGTCTATCATTTATCAAGCCATTTTGTTCTGGATGAATGGTGATTAAATAACAGTTTCTAACCTAAAAGAGATTGATGCTTGGCGCAAAGAAGGAGGGAGACCACCATTATTTAGAGATTCTTCAAAGACGGAGAGAAGCGGTGGGGAAAACCTTTTTAAAAACTCTGCAGGAAAGCCATCTGGACTCCACTCTGCATTTGTGCAATAGATTGCAAAATTTCAGCTAAACTAATAGGTTCATCCAATTTGGCTTTTGATTCACTATTAATTTGAGGAATGTTGAGATTTATATATAAAAAAAAACTACGGGTAACATTAGGATCTTTAAGGGAGTCTGACTGATACAATGAGAAGTAAAAAAGATTTAAATTCATTATTCATTTCTTTGGAGTCTAATACAATATTGTCTTCTTGGGTTTGGATTTGGGTGATACATTTTTTTGCAGTTTTAAGTCTAAGTTGTAGTGCCAGTGCTTTACCTGATTTATCACTGAACTCATAAAAATGGTGTCATGATTTAAGAAGAAGCTGCTTAACATGGGTGGTGGAAAGAAGGTTATATTCAAATTGGAAAAAAAAAACTTTCATTATATAATAATGGAGTTGGGGAGTTGCACGTAAATCTGGTCTAGTTTACCAATTTGTTCAGAAAGTTCAAAAAGCATTTTATTATGCAGCTTCTTAATATAAGCAGAACGAGAAATTACTTTGAGCGTTTCCCAAAGTAAAGATGCAGAAATCCCTTCTGTAGAATTGATTTCAAGGAATGTGGAGATCTTTTCTGAGATAAACTGAACAAAATGGCTATCTGACCATGATGATTTTAAATGAACAAAAGTTACACAATAATTCAAGCTTAGGTCAGTTATACTGCTTATTATATCCTCTCAGGGTACCCACTATTAAAAGTGATCTAGAAAAACATGCTCTTTTATTTTTTGATCATTTTTGGAAAGTTGTGTTTGAAACTGTCTGAACAAACAGACGTTCAAGATGTGCAAAAGCTTGTCTGAGAAAATGATGCATGGCAACATTTGCTTAGGCAGGATTGGTCAGTAATGGTTTAGGGTGGGGTTTAGCGAAGGGTCAGTTGCTTTAATTTCTGGTCTTTTTAAAGGAAGCATGAAATGGCATTCACAACAGGTTTTAGGAGGATATTTAATGACAAAGATTTGGCAAATGCTAAATGGTTAGTTAAAAGTGGAAGTTTATAGAAATTTATAGGTTTCTATAGAAACCGTTTTAATTTACTGTTCAGAAGTGTGGGGTCAGTATGTTTTTTTTTGCAATTTTTCATTTTTCTGAATGATCATGTGACACTGGAATAATGGCTCATGAAAATTCAGCTCACAATCAACATAAATAAAATATATTTTAAAACATATTCAAATATAACAGTTCTTTTAAAATGTAATAAAACTTTTTCTGCATTTCTGCAGGTATAAAATAAATGTAACCTTGGTGAGCATAAGAGACTTCTTTCAAAAACATTAGAAAAACCCCAAACTGTTGAACAGTAGTGTAGATTTCTATAGAAAGTTAATAGAAATAAAATATGGCTGGGAGACATCAGTCAAGCACCTCGTGGCAGAGCACTTTTCTGAAGGATCAGGTGACACTGAGAATGGAGTGAATGGCTCATGAAAATCAGTTCCAATCAACATAAATAAATATATTTAAACATATCAAAGTATAACAGTTCTTTCTAAAATGAATAAAACTTTTTATGCATTTCTGAAGTGTATAAAGGAAAGTAATCTTGGTAAAACATAAGAGGGACTTCTTTCAAAAATATTAAAATATCTTACTGACCCCAAACTGTTGAACAGTAGTGTAGATTTCTATAGAAATATAATAGAAATAAAAATGGGCTTGGTGACATCAGTCAAGTCACTTCAGTGGCAGAGCAAGTTATTATATTTTGGTGAAAGTTTGTGAAGACTTTTTATGTGCACTGATAAATTGTGTTTATTGTACACAATTTATCAGTGCCAAGCACATTGAAATTATATTAAAACATTAACATGGTCAATTTCGTTTTTTTGCTGACTATTAAACGTAACTACAAAGATTAAAGTCCTCTACTAGTTATTAAATTCTTCTAAAGTTCCTGTATACTTTCCTGGAATGCTGAGCTCGACTGAAGAGTCACACTAAATTAGGGAAAGCTTGTTAATTAAACAAAAACCCTGTGTATTTTGGGATATTTGTGTGTGTGTACGTGATGGTCTGGACAGAGATAAGTTTCAGAGGGTGTTTGTTCTTAGAGAGGCCATTCATTATCTTATTTAATACAGCAGACACTGAGCAGATGTTTCTTTCTGATCTTATTATGAACAAATAACATCCAAAGACAGCGGTTCGGTTGAAACAGGTTTCTTAAAAATATAGTGAACTTATCAAATGCGTTCTTAAAAATGACCTAAAATGAAGTGTATTTACACATGCAGAGCCATCATATATAAAGTACGTTAGCTCATTGGCTGTATCAGTTATTGTACATTGACTGGATAGTGTGTGTTTAATTTTTTTCTTTCTCTTCCATACACAGCTCAGTGCAAGTTTGTCATCACATGCAACCAAGGTGTGAGGGGCGGCCGTATCTTCGATCTGAAGTCCACGGTGGATAAAGCAGTGAAGAGCTGTCCGTCTATCCGGCATGTGTTTGTGGCCAAGAGAACTAACAATAGCGTGCCGATGGGCAAACTAGACATTTCATTAGAGGAGGTAAATCATATAGCAGTGACCTCCTGCAGTGTACAGATTAGAAAGCCAATTTTTTTTATTTGGTTTTTATATACCTCTGTCAGGACTCAACAATAGGGATGGTCTGCAACAAAGGAGAAATGCTTTAGAATAAGTAGGATATTAAAACGGTTTACATTTGCCTAAGCATCAAATACATAAATGTTTCCAAGTGTTTTATATCTGCGCAGCAAGTCACATTCTGCTAGGCTTGCACTTTGTAGAGTTTCATCTACCAGAAACAGGGTTTTTGCAAAGCTTTGTGAAGTGGAGAAGGAATGTGTCCCTAAATTGTACCTAATTAGGGCACAGAACTAGGAGAATAGTTCTATTTCTACTTAATTTATGAGTACAGCCTGTCTTGTTTTGTCTTGCCAGAAGTGCCTGTGTCTCTATATTGATGTTCACCCACTCTGTACAAGGGCAGGAAATTTCCTTGTCTAGAATTGGTCATAGTGGTTACATGTCGGCCAGTTTGACAGTCTTATATTTATAGGGACAGATCAAGGAAATACTAGATTACATGTGATAAAAAGAATAGAAAAAACATACAGAATTACTGTGCAGAAAAGCTGGTCTGGGCCTCGGTAAACTCTCCATATGATGTTAAAATGGGCTTTAGAGTTATGTTTTAAGATTATTGTTTTGTTTGCAGGGTAAGTATCTTGTTTAATCTCATTATTTGCAGAAAAGGCATTAGTCTCTGACATTAACAGTGGCAAAACAAGTGGAAAATCCATTTAGACTAAACAAACATTATTATTAAATTACACAACACATACAATACAAGACAATAACAACGAAGGGCGTGACTGAAAGTTAACTCTTTTATATCTGCATGAAAATTGACTGTGACTGCTTGACCGAAACTCATATTAGATATCCAGGCGATTGGTGAATCTGTATTGCACAGTGATTATTAATTCAGTTCTGAAGAACACTAGAGACAATTCCTGAAGCTCTACAGTCACAGCTGCGTTTGAAGGTGTGGAAAGTTGTGTAAGTTGTGCAACATCCATATCAAATAGATCCTCTTGTCACATTGACACCAGCACACCGTGATGATAAAAAAACTTCACACCTCATCCTCCCCTTACCAAACTTATCTTTACAGGATTAACATATGATTTTGCATTTTAACTGAATGAGCGTAAAAACAGCATAAATAGAATAAAACATTCTATATGCAATATGTGATGATTATTGTCATGCAACTACATTTAGCAGTTTTTCAATTCCAATGTACTTTATTAGTATGATTGTTTTACATATAGTATTTGCCAATTATACAGCAATACACACAATAAAACAGTAAAAAAAATAAATAACAGATGGTGCTGATAATATATACATAAAAAAATGCAATGTACTTTTTCTGTCTGTGTCAGGTGATGGCGGGACAGTCTTCAGTGTGTGCTCCAGAGCCCATGGACAGCGAGGAGATGCTCTTCATGCTGTATACCTCAGGTAGTACAGGTAAACCCAAGGGCATCGTGCACACACAGGCCGGTTACCTGCTCTACGCTTCCCTCACACATCAGGTGTGTCTCTGAGCTTCTCTGATCACACGGATGCTGTCACACTAACTATATATTTATATGTGCTGTGGTGTCGTGCGTGTGTGGTGTATATATGTATATAGGTATAGATATATAATTTTTGTTTTTTTTTTTTTTGTTTTTTTTTTTTTTTTTTTTCAAAAATGTATTCCAGACTTTGGGCCTGGACTATATATGATGTATAGCATTATGATTTGTCTGTATACCTGTCTGTTGTTGCAGTATGTGTTTGACTACACACCTGGAGATGTGTTTGGCTGTGTTGCTGACATCGGTTGGATTACGGGTCACAGTTATGTGGTGTACGGACCCCTGTGTAACGGAGCCACATCTGTTCTGTTTGAGAGCACACCTGTGTACCCTAATCCAGGTGAGATATCAAGCGAAATGACCAATACTAATGATCCGTGCAGTATACTGTTATATAATGCATTGCATACACTCTATCTCTTTTTCAGTTTCAATTTCAGTTTTATTGTAGTGGTTAATCAGCATGATGAATAATTTGCGTTTGTATTGCCAAAGCATTGCACCTTATCTGCCAAAAATAAAAGCAATTTAAGTAAAGTTGATTAGAAAAAATTCTAAATGCATCACATCCTGTTTAATTCTCTCTTTAGTGGAGTGTTTTAGAGACACAGCTATTCAGTCCTGAGGTTTAGTAGTTGTGTCGGTCATGTTCCTGCTCTCATCCATTCTGATAGAGGTGATGACCCCTCTAGATCATGCCAGATAGTGTTACTGTCCCTCCCAGCCCTTCAAATTGAATGAGATAAAATCTCAGATAAAATCATGTGACACATTAACCTGTATAGCGAGTCTTATCTGCCTTTATGAGAGTATTTTAACGGAAATGAGCCCTCAAGAGTGGCTGTAAAGCAGTGTACTCTTTACAGTGTGACCTCTACTGGAAACATTTCCTCTGATGTTCTCCTAATAAAACCCACTTAAACCTGGTTTTTAAAAACTGGTATCAATTAGGAAACATTTTTGTGTAATGTTTGTAGTCATAATTACTGTTGATGTTCATGTTTAAACACTTTTTTTGTGGTTTCATAACGTGTTCTGTTGAAGTGCTGTCTCTGGTTGTAAATCAGACTCTTCATTATCTTTGTCTTGACTGTTCGAATGTGTTTTGTGACTGTTTTTAGGTCGTTACTGGGAGACAGTTCAGAGGTTAAGAATAAATCAGTTTTATGGAGCTCCTACTGCCATCAGATTACTTCTGAAATATGAGGAAAACTGGGTGAAGAAATATGACAGGTCATCACTGAAGACACTTGCATCTGGTGAGACTACAGAGGTTTAGTAAATAAATGCAAATAAATAAATACAGATATTGTAATGTTTTGGAGGTATATTATATTTTTGGTATAGTACGCTACCATTAAAAAGTTTGGGGTCATTAAGATTTTAAAAAGAAAACACATTTATTAGCAAGGATGCATTAAATTGATCAAAAGTGATAAAGACATTTATAATGCTAAGAAAATTCTATTTGCATTTCTTTTTAACTTTATATTCATCAGAGAATCCTGAAAAATGTATTATGGTTTCTACAAAAATTAAGCATCACAACTGTTTTTAACATTCATAATAATAAGAAATATTTCTTGAGCATCAAATCAGCATATTAGAATGATTTCTGAAGGATCATTCATGTAACACTGAAGACTAACAGTTCTAACAGTTTGTTTAAATTGTAATATTTTTTTATCAAATAAATGCGGCCTTGGTGAGCATAAGATACTTACCATCCACAAACTTTTGAAGGGTAGTGCATATTAAACAAATTCCCATTTTATCTACAATTGCCTTCTATATTATTTGACACTCTCCTTAGCTTTTCCACACATCAAACAAAAATAAAATAGACCTGTTATCAAAAAACATTGTTTTAATGTGAATTGTATCAACTTTTTCTGAAAATCTGTGTGCATTTTTAGCAACGTATTACAACTTATCCCCAGGTTACTTCAGGGGGATACTTTCTGTCATAAGAGGGATAAGTGCATTGCAAGGGCACGATGGGGAAGGGGAACTAATCAGCTTTTCAATGTGGGTCACCCTTTTCAGACCTTTGTTTTACCAGCCCAGAAATTATACTTCCGCCACCATGGTATAGTCAGCTCTTTATGGGAGAGAGTTCAGCCACAGTTAAAATTTAGCCTGCTTACTCTGGAGGATTTTTAATGAGTCTAGTCACACAGCCTTTGAGATCAACAATGGAAAATCTGACTTTGTGCCAAACATCAAGGACACTAGATTGTGTGCGCAGCCGGTCTGGGTTTTGTTTTTCCCTTTAGGGCCTGTCAGTTGAAAAGATAGGGCTAAGATTTCCTTGAATTGCCAAGTCACTCGATCAAATCAACTTAGAGACAAGTTTTTAAGTGGAGTGTTTTGGTCGATGAATTTGTCCATATAAATGACCATGTGAATGTGTGATCTGTTGGCAGTTGGAGAGCCCATTAATCACGAGGCATGGGAATGGTTCCATAATGTGGTCGGGGATGGACGGTGCCCTCTGGTGGACACATGGTGGCAGACAGGTCAAATTAACTCTGCATGAGACTGTCAATTGCTGCATCTCTTCTTGTCTGAGTATCGTACCCTTAATCCTTAGATTGGCAGCATTGATGGGATGATTTACACCATGTGTGATGTTATTCAGAAATAAATAGATGATTCACTGGGCTCTCTCTCTTCAGAAACTGGCGGGGTGTGTATTGCCCCACTCCCAGCTGAACCAGGAGCAGAGATCCGGCCTGCCATGGCTATGAGACCCTTTTTTGGCATCCAGCCGGCACTACTCGGGGAGAAGGTGGTCTATATTGTTTATTTGTGTCCTGACTCACTGCTTGGTCACTTGTCACAACTGTCAGTTATGAAGTGACATTGCAAGGAAATTGCAAGAAATAAAGTAGCGATTGTGAGATATAGTTGTAATCTGAAATAGAAATTGACAATTGTAAGATGTAGTAATATTATAAAATATAAAGTTACAATTTTGGAAAAAGTCATAATTGTGAGGAATGAAGTTTCAGTTGAGATATAATAATCTAAAATATAAATGTAAAATTGTCAAATAAATTTTCATAATTGTGAAATATAAGTGCAACCATGAGATATGTAGTTGTCTAAAATAAAAAAGTATAGCTGTGAAATAAAAAGTCATAATTGTGAGATATAAAGCTGCAATTATAGAAAATATAGCACAATTGTGAGATATAGTCATAAACTGAAAAATGGGTACAATTGTGAAATAAAAAGACATTTGTGAGATTGTAAGATATAAAGCCCCATTTGCAAGAAATAGGCACAAGTGTGAAATATAGTAGTAATCTGTGAAATTAAAAAGTCACAATAATAAAAAAGTGACTGTTTAGAGATACAGAGGCATAATGTAAAATACAAACTCACACTGTGAGACTTGTCAATTATAGCAAATAAAGTCACAGTCGTTATATGTAATGCCCCAGTGTGATATATAAAGTTACAGTTGTGAAACAAAGTCACATTGTGAAATATAAAGTAAATTACGACAAATTAATTCTAATTAGCTCTTTACTTCCTGGTTTTTCTTGTATAGTTAACAACTGTTCTAGATAATTGCTAGCAGACTGTCCTAATCAGACCTAAACATGGGTTATATTTGTCTTTTGCTCGGCCTGGCTCTGCCTGGATCCATGCGTCCAGCCTCTCCTGCTGTGATTAAAGAAAGCTTTGTGTGACAGACAGTGATGAACTTTGAGCCCTCAAATTCTCTACTGCGGCTGGAAAAAAAAGAGTAATAATGCGTGCTGGAACACATCCAATCTCCTCTGAGATGCTCTTTTGTTACCCTCCAGGGCTATTCAAATAGATTTTTACCCCCTCCCATTAAGATCAACCAAGGAGAGACAGGACCTCTCAGTGCACGTGTTTTTGTAATGTAGAATAATAAATTTTGCTTTATTAACAGGGACAGATAATAACGGGAAATGATGTCAGTGGAGCTCTGTGCATCAGCCAGCCTTGGCCTGGAATGGCCAGAACCATATTTGGAGACCACCAGAGATTCATGGATGCATATTTTAAACCGTACCAAGGTGAGCAAGACCCCAGAGGCTCTTGAAGCTCCTTCTTGCTATTAAAGTTATGAAACAGAAAAGTTGGGATACTTGTTGAATTATTTAACTGTTCTTTTTGACTTTGACTTCAATGCGAGGGCATGAGAGGAACGTTAGCAAGGCCTAGATGGGAAAATGTCAAAAATAATCTGTTTGGATTTTTCAAATGTGCCTTCTGTTGTTGTAGATTGTACTAACTCCATTTCAATTTTTACTCCATAAAAAGTTTCAAATAAAGTTAACATGATAGTGATCAGAGGTATAAGATAGTATAATGGTGTAAACTGTCATAGGTCAGTATTTTACGGGTGATGGGGCGTACCGCACTGAAGACGGTTACTACCAGATCACAGGGCGGATGGACGACGTCATTAATATCAGTGGGCATCGGCTGGGCACTGCTGAGATAGAAGATGCACTGGTGAGACCCCAAGATCCTTTATCACAAGCATAATTCAGCATTCTTGAGCCCAAAAACTGTTCTATAGAGAGTCTGTATTTACAGAGCTGTGCAAATACACTACTGTTACTCTAAAAGTTTGGGGTCAGTAAAGGCCCGTTCACACCAAGAACGCTAACTATAAAGATAACTATATTAGCATTCACACCAGCGGACAATATCGTCTGTTTATTCCAAGCGCATACTCATCTCCCGCTTTAAATTCTCGAGCTCATTATAGCAGGATTGATTCTGATTGGCTGTCAAAGTTTTTATCATTCATCAGCTGGAAAAAATCGTTCTGAAAGTGATTCCAATGATGCCCTTATCGTTATAGCTGTGGTGTGGACTCTGCTATTCTATAATTGAAATGCGGGGGGGGGGGGGGGGGATTTATAGAACTATATCTTTATCTTTATCGTCTTTGGTGTGAACAGGCCTTAAGATTTTTTTTTTCTATTTAATTTCAAACTGATCTAAATAACCATTTATATGTTGAGAAACTTATTTCCATTCAAAATAATGCGGTTCTTGACTTGTCTATTCAGCTAAAGACCTGAAAAATTAAGCAGCACTATTTTTTACATTATTAACAAGAAGAAATAATGACGACTGGAGTAACAGCTGCTGAAAATTCATTCTTTGCATCACAGGAATAACTATTCAATCTATATTAAAATAGTAATATTTTGAAAAATATTATTACAGTTCTAAATAACTGTTTACTGTTTTACTGATTTTTTTTGATCAAACAATATCCAGGCGCTTGCTGAGCTGTTAAGGGACGCTTGTTGGTTCAAAACATCTTACCATGCCCACAACTATTTGAACGGTGAGTTTTATAAGCAACACTTTTGTTTAGCATTGTTTGTCCTCTGTTACCAGGATGAACATCCAGATGTTCCTGAGACCGCAGTGATCGGAATTCCCCATGAGATCAAAGGAGAAGGTGAGGCTCCTGACGAGCCCTCGATTTGTTCTTCATCACACCTTTTTCATTCATGAGCCATCTGAAAACCCCCAGCAACCAGAGACCTTTTGACCCCTTCCACTGTGTGCTTTACAACACCCTTGGTCATTGTGAAAACAACATATAACTAATAAACATAATTGACCATCACATTATCAGTGATCAATGCGGATCAGATTTTACTTTGCCAAATGTTGACATGTCTCTCACTTTCTTTTCCTGTCTTTCTCTTTCACCAGTTCCATTTGCGTTTGTAGTTTTAAAAGAATCTGCTTCTGAGAACCAGCAAGCTGTTGTGGAAGAGCTGAGACACCTAGTGGCTACCAAAATAGCTAAATATGCTGTCCCTGATAATTTCCTGGTAAAATCTGTGACTTTTTTTATTGAACCTTATTTTACAGTGTTAACCCTTGATTTATATGATTCTTATGTCATTTACAAAGAATGATTATGACTGATCACAGAACCGTTTTTTTGTTTTAAAATCACTGTCTGTGCCAGATCTGTTGCGCAGATGGTTTGGAGATTTATTTTGTCAGCTGTGAAAGCATCTCTTCTCTCTTTAAGGTTGTGAAGCGTCTTCCTAAAACACGCTCTGGGAAAATCATGAGGAGAATCTTGCGTAAGGTTGCCATGCAGGACACGAGCAACCTGGGGGACGTCTCCACGCTGGATGACCCCTCTGTCGTTTCAGAGATCATTGAGGCCCATAAACACTACAGAAGTCATGCAGCTAAGAAGTAGAAAAAGACTGTTGGGATGCCACAATGTTTATTTTGAGGAACTATGAATACGAAACTGTGATGACAGGGAAACTGTGTAAGTAATTCACATGTAAATGTGAGAGTACCATATGTTAGCAACACAGAATGGCTAGATTGCAGGTTAAATGATCTCATATGTAGTAAAACTTGCTCACGAAACCCACCTAAACTGGATGTTAGCCCCTCTGTAAGACCGTTAGATGCCATTTAAGGTTTGTACAACTTGGACAAACCTCTTTTTAAGCATTAGTTATGAAGTTCTGCACAGTGTTCTTCCTGTAGCCAGAGACTAGGTGAGATTTGCTGATTTTATTTTGAAGGTGCTCAATCAGTCTGTGTTCCAGTAAATCTCACCTTTCTCATATTCTCTTTTTTTCTTCTTTGAATCCTCTTTGGACTTGTATGCCTTCGTTTCCTAATGTTTGTGACAAGATAAACATGAAATGCCTGTTGAATATGTCAATCATATCACACTATATACATAGTTATAGGCATGAATAGCCATTATCATTTATAATTTGCTTGTGCATATTATTAAGTGGAAGTGTAAATGCTTCCATCTAATTCTTAGATTTTCATTTTATTGGAATAAAAAAACAACTCCATTTTGAACATTAAAAAAAGGTTTAAAAATATCATTTGTCCAGCTTTTGTTATTTCTTCCATATATACTAATATCAATAAATATTAATAAATACATAATTAAATATAAGTATAAAATTATAATTTACTATATAATATAATATTTTAATTAATTATATGCTAATAAAAGTATAAATAGATAGTGATATTTAAGTTATTACTAATATATAGTAATATATTAAGGAATATAATATAATATATAATATAATAATATATATATATTAATTATATAATAATAATAATTATATTAAAATACTACGATAGAATATAAGAATTAAATAATAAAACGTTATATATAAATTACGATAATACTATATATTAATGTATATATATATATTATATATAAATATATGTATAATATGATTATATTTATATATAAATAAATAATATAGAATTAAGGTAAAACAGGGTTTAGAGGGGGTAAGGGTATTTATAAGATTATTTTATATTAATATAATAGATATATTGTACGATATTAATAATAATCTATATATAATTCTTATAATATAATTAAAATATTCATAAACAAACATATACAAACTAAATCTCAATAATTATAAAATATTTATAAATATATTCATTTATATAAAATTATATTATATTAAATTTATAATATAATATATATAATACTAATATATAAAATTATAAATAATTTAATATATATTATATATATATAATCATATTATATATAATAATAATTTATATTATTATACTCAATATATAAATATACATATATCTATCATTATTAAATTTAATAAATTATTTTTATTAAAAAATTATTATAATATAATAATATACATAATATTATATTATATACTTAATATAAATATTAACTATATTATGTAATATATAAAAAATAATATTTTCTAATAACTAATACATAATATCTATACGACATAAGTAATATTATTCATTTAAACTAAATATATAGATAATTTTATACCTATAATACTAAGTTAATTAATAATATAGTTATATTAAATTATAAATATAATATATATTTAATTTTTTCATAATATATTTATATAACTTTATTATATACTATATAATAATTTATAATAAATATTATATTTAATATATTATAATATTCTATAATTTATATATATTATTATACTAGATAATATAATAATAGCTTTAATTTATAAAATAATAATATGATAATCATAATAATTATATATAATATATAAAAAATAATTTATTAAATCAAAACAAATATATATATATATATATATAGTCTTACCGACTGTGAAATGTTTTCACACATTTGACTTAGCTTTTTAAGGTTATCCTGTATCATTTAGTTATTAATTTACAGTAGTAACCAGTTTGTATTTTGGCAGAAACTACAGTTAATATGATAAATGCCACTCTGCTACTTTTGTGAATGCTAAACTTGATGCTTCTGACAAGACGTGCTACTACCCTGTCTTAAAGGGATAGTTCACCCAAAAATTTTGAAACAGGTTTGAAACTAACCTCAATTAGTTTCAAACCTGTATGAATGTCTTTGTTCTGCAGAACACAAAGGAAGATATTATGAAGATGTGGGAAACAGTTTCTGGCATCCATTGACTTACATAGTATTTTTTTCTCCTACTATTGAAGTCAATGGTACCTCAAAACAGCCTGGTTACCAACTTTCTTCAAAATATCTCCCTTTCTGTTCGGCAGAACAAAGAAATTTATACAGGTTTGAAACAACTTGAGGGTGTGTAAACGATGACAGGATTTTTATTTTTGGGTGAACTATCCCTTTAAGGACTCTAAACAGATTCCATCCTGATGCCACTTTTCACCCAAACGGTGGCTTCTCAATAGCGCCATCTCCTGGTGAGACAGAAAACGTTGCAGTCTCGTCGCAAATAAATTCAATGTAAAACTCAAATATATTCCCTAAATTATTACCTGAAGAAATCAAACGTTTTACATTACTTTTGAAGAACTAATGTACAGAATTACTTCTCTCAGAAGTGAGAGATTTCATATTTTTATTTTGAAAATAAGCTGTTACATGACATAATAGCAGGCTCCTGATACCCTCAGTAAGGTTCTTTTCCATTCTGATATTTCTGACAATAAGGAGTTAGATGATGTCTTAAACTTTATTTGTATGATGGGTAAATACCATATCCCCAAAGCTAGATACCTTAAATTTAAACCCAGCTGCAAAATATTTGCATCCGATCTACATTTACACTTCAGAAAGTCTCCTCTAATAAAAAAAAGCTCTTAAGACATCTCGAATTATAGAACGGGTTTTAAGTACATTTGAATGAGTTATTTTTTCCCCTGTATTCCCCCGTATGTTCTGTGTTCTTCGTTCTGTATTATTTGTTTCTTTTGTATCGAATTATATTTCTGCAATAAAAAAGGTTCCTGATACACAGGTAATACAAATTTAAAAACGCTTTTAAAATGCTTGTTTGCTTGTGTTGCGTTCTGTAAAATCCAAATAATGACACGGTCAGGCATCTGAAAAAAAAGTTGGCAGAATGTAAAACATTTGCGAGCATTATTCCGTTCAAAGGGTCTAAAACGTGTTCTTGATGTATTTTACTAAGAACTGCCAACTATAAATGGAAGTTAAATTATCTGTTTAATTCCAGTGTGCCCCTGTGAAAGATGATGTCGTCTAACGCTCCATACAAAAGGAAGCATTGCAAGCATTATTATTACAGTACAAAATAATTTCTAACATTCAAGACCTGTCCGACCTCACCACGAAGCCCCGCCCACCAGTCTCTACTTAGAACGCGCATTCTTTTTCATTTTATCCAATCGGACCTACGTTTGCTGCACGGACGTTCAGTGTGCGCACCTCTGATTGGTCGAGCGGCGTTCTGGTGTTCTAGGCTTTACGCCGACGTTGGGGGCGGAGAAGGAGGGGCGACTCTAATGGCGCATCGCAGTCCGACCGATCCAGCGCTCCACAAATAAACAACAGCAGTACTTCACGATCTGGCCTATTTTGTGCTTTTGCCAGTTGTACCGCGCTGCAGCCGTGCTGCAGCACTTTTGCTCATTGAGCAGATCGCCTGGGCTTCTTTTTAGGGTCTGCTCGGAGCACAGAGGCCCAGAGGAAAGACGGCGGATCGGTGAGTGTGCAAACATATAACCATCTGTTAAATGAACAATGTTTCTGCTCGTGATGTTAGTCATTAAAGGGGTTGTTCACCCCAAATTACACCTTCTGTTATCATTTACTCGCCCCTGTGTTGCTTTAAACCTGCATGGCTTGATTTCTTTCGTGGAACACAAAAGAAGATGTTTGGCAGACCGTGAGGGTCTGACAGCCTCACTCACCATTGACTTTCAGTGCATCTTTTGCCATACAATGAAAGTGAATTGTGACTGAGGTGTCCTTATGGTGTCAGTCTGCCTAAAATCTTTTTTTGTGTATCTTTATCTTTGTAGGTTTATTGAACCTTTAAACAAAATATTCAAATTTAAAAACAGTTTCCATATGTGTTTTATGTTTTGTATCATATTTGGTGTATCAGGCTTTTATGGCCCATGTAGTATTATAGTGAGAATATAGAGTGCTTGTGGAAAAACATAGCTTTTTTTATTCAGAGACCCAAACTGAGCAAAAAATATACAGTTTGGTGCAGATGCTGATATTTAAATTACCAAGAAGTGAAATTTAATTCTGACAACTTGAAATGTAAACCAATGAGATTTTTATAGGAGTATAACAGAGTACTTCAAATGTATATAAATATCGAGACAATATTAAAATGTTTAGTTGTATGATCAAAGCTCTTAGTTTTAATTGTAGGGGGCAAAACGTATATTAAAACACAATATGATGATGATAGATGTACAAATAAACATTCCTCAAATGCCTGTTGTATCATTGTGTTGATTCTTACATTCAAACATGGAAAAAAACATGCATAATCAAGTAAGCCTAAGTTGCAAATCTTGAAATATTGCAAACAATATAAAAGTTATTGTTAAAAAAATATAAAGGGTGTTTTACAGCACATAGGCACATGTATCGCAACCTGAAGATGTAAAAAAATGATATTAAGAGGCTTGTTAAAAAAGATTGAACACATTCACAGTGCTGAGACGGAATGGATAGGGGGGGGGGGATTTTTTTTTGTGTGAAACAGGTGAGTATGTAGTGGACTAGGACAGGGATGTATTAAATATGATACAGTAGGCTTTATTGGGTTAAATTGAATGTATTATTGCATATGTATCTGTTTCAATCCCACTGTAGCTTTTAAAACAAGGTGTGATATGCACAAATCTTCTGTTTGCTCCTATATGCTGAGATATTGACATGACCTTTAATTCCTCCATGTCTTCTGTTTTCCTATAGAGAATATGTAACAAACATCAACATGACATCCAGATTTAGTAAAACATATACACGGAAGGGAGGAGAGGCCAGCTCGAAGTTTGACGAGGTGTTTTCTAATAAGAAAGCTACGCTTAGCACCAAGTGGGGAGAGACCACCTATAAGGCACAGTTGGGGGTCAAACGGCCCTCGTTCAAGCCAGAGGTTCCTGAGTTGACTAAACGACCCCACTTTGATGATGACGACAGCTCAGAGGACCCGTTTGGCTTTGATAGCGACGATGAATCCAAAACTGTCACATCCAGAGGTACTCCACAATCTGAGTCGGGCTCAGATGCAGCAGGATCCGGGAACGAGCAGTTGAAGACCCAGGCAGAAAAGCCCAGTCAAGGCACAGCGGTGACTGCGGTGGGTACTTCCACCTTGGGCAGCAGCCCAAACATCAGCACCAGGGTGGTTGGTATGAATAGCCAAGGTAGGAAATTAAGTAATCGGTAACGTTTGCTTTTCTGGAACACACTATTCATGCAGAAACATGTTAATTACCTGAGAAAGATCTTTAAAGGGAGAGTTCATGAGAGCAAAGTGTCCATCAATTATACCCTTCGAAATTCTTAATTCTGAAGGGCCCTTTGAAGTGGCCAGTTTTGAGCACTTCGGTTTGGAATGACCCTTTAATATGGTGGCCATGATTGCTCTCACTCCGAAGGAGGACTTATCCCGTTTGGAACGCAGTAAGTGAGAACTCAAGTACTGGATCGTAAACGATACAAAACCTTACACAAAATGATAGCGGTTTTGTAAATTGGATCAACCAATTGATTGGACAGATCACACTCTCGTTCACAAATCAGAAATTGTTACTTCTCTCATAAATCCGTTATTGAAAAAAAAAAAGTATTTTCCACTAACAATGATTTGAATTTTGGCTATAAGATTTTCTGTCATCATTTTTGTCCATCCATTGATGGTTCACAAATCAAAACATTTTAAGATGCATGAAGTTTATTAAGACATTTTAAAAATAATCCATATGAATCAAGCAGTTTAATCCAAGTCTGCTGGAGAGACACAATCGCTGGGAGAAAATGAGAGGGTATTAAAAATATCTCAATATGTGTTCCAAAGATCTGAAAAAAAATCTTATGGGTTTGAAATTACATGAAGATGAGTTAATGAATGAATTTATGGGTGAAATAGGTGCCACTTAGTGTGTCTGTAATGTAATTCACATTATGGCTTTGCAGTTTCTTTTAACTTCCGGACAGTCATTATCACACAAAAAAGAATCTCATCATGACACAATTATTATTGTGCCTGTGCCATTGTTCTAATGAGCCCAAGCACCTGGCTTTGGAGTAATTTAGGGTGCTTTACTGGTTAGGCTGCTATATTACAGGTTACTGAATATGACGTAGATCACTTTAGTCAGATCCATATTATGATGTCTGAGTCATTATGATGACCTCACCATTGTGCTATGGTGGGGTGTAGTCACTGTGTCTTTCTGCAGCAGGTTATACTGGTTTTATTCAATGCTGAGAATAGCAGTAGCTCTGCTGAAGTCTTCGCTCTGTAGTCGAGGGGCTCGTGTAAGCACACTAGCATGAACTCTGGGGCTCAGCAGGATATTTTCAGCCCTATGCAGTTCCACACTTTCCCTCGGCTCTTTAGCAAGGCTAATTACAACCCTTAGAGGAGCAGTGAAACAAGGACTTAGGTTGTGATAACCCTCTAAGGACCATAACATTTCTAATAGTAATAATTATATCTACGTCCGTGGAAACTTTTATTATGGGGCTTGAAGGAAATGTACTCACCCTTTTGTCGATCCAAACCTGTATGACTTTATTTCTTCTGTGGAACACAAAGAAGATATTTTGAAGATTGTGCTGGTCGCTCTTTTCCATGCAGTTGAAGTGAATGGAGAATGTAGCTTTCAAGCTTTTAGAAAGATGCAAAGGCACCATAAAACCATCATAAATTGGTCCATATGACCAGTGTGCTATTTCCCAGGTCTTCTAAAATCATTGTTCACTGAAAATCTTTTTTTCCCCTTGTAGGATTCATGAGAGAAGTAGTGATATCTGATTTGTGAACTAGATGTTGTTTTAGGTCCTATCTTTTCAATTAATTGATTGACTCGTTCACAATCCGTTTCTCGAATTCTGCTCATTGTGTTCAACAGAAGAAAGTAAATCATACAGGTTTGGAATGATGTGAGGGTGAATAAATGGATGACAGAACTTTGATTTTTGTCTAAACTATCCCTTAAAGAATTCAGGGTTGTCACATTTGTTATTTTGGTTTGATGTACTATTTTATATAATAATTTTTTTATATTGCTATAGTTTGTTTAGACAGTATAATTTTAGATAGCATTATATATTTTTTGTAATGTTATATAGGCTATATTTCAACAATATAAATATATGTAATAAGCATTTTTTTGCTATTACTTATAATTAAGCAATACTATTTAACTGTTTTATTTTAAAATTAATTATATAGTGTAGTGAGATTTAAAATACTGTTTTTACGATTTGACATATGTATTTTTTTATTTTGCTATATATTCAAACAAGACTATTTTATATAACAAAGTTGTGGTTTGATGTTCCACTATTTTAGGATTGCATTTTTCACAACAAACCAACACGTTATTAATCATACAACTTCAATTTCTTACGTTATTTTTTTATAATGTTTTGTAGCTACAACATTTCCAGCCTCATCGCATGTCACTGGTACTGTAGGAGCCTGGAGCAGATCCAGTGTCACAGTAAGCAAACCAGTTTCCCAGATCTCCTGCTTAAAAACCCACAGTAGAAACATCTCTGACTGGGACTCTTTCGGGGAGGACTCTCCTCCAGGGGCCGGTGAGGGGAGTTCTACCCAGGCTGGAAACTCTTCTGATGGGCTCAAGAGCTCAGAACAGTGCCCTGCTGAACCTGAACATCCAGTGGAACCTGTTGACTTTGAGCAGCTTCCGCTTCTTAAACCATCCAGCGACAGAGTGTACCGACGGCCACAGAATAAAGGGACGGATAGTTCTGGAGCCATTGATGCACCAGTTCTTGCTGTGAGCTCAACACCAGCCTCTGCACTGGTGAAGAGCGCCGCTGCAGGGGTTGCTGGGAGTTCTGAGGTCAAGCCTGCAGGTCGGGGCCGGGTGAGGGACTACACGGTTCTTCACCCGTCCTGTGTGTCCGTGTGTAATGTGACTATCCAGGACTCAATAGAAAGGAGCGTGGATGATTTTGCCAGCCCAGCGCAAGCTGACATAGGAGAGGCAGGAACCTTCCGGAGGAAATCAGACACACAACCTTCCAAGCCTACCAGGTACAATATAAACATATTCTCTTGATTCATCAAAGCAAGTCTTTGTGTTTTCTTTTTTTTAGGAAGTTTTAATTAGCTTGATTAGGTTTATATTGGAAGCAAGTAATATCAGTGGTTATTTATTGAAATAATACAATTTTATGTAACGTGGATTTTATAATGCTTTAGTATATATTTATTCATATATAATTTGTATCATTTAAAGAGCAGGTCTTATGGGTTTTTGAAAAATATCTCTTTTGCAGTTTATAACGTAGCTATCCTTAAATGAAAACAATCTGCAAAGTTGTTAATCAAAAAAAGTGCATGATAAATAAAGATATTGTCTCTCAAAAGAGAGAGTCGATTCTGAATCGCCTTAACGAGTCGTCATATTTTCGAATCTTTTGCCTGTTACTGGTATACGTCACTGGGTAACACATTTGCATAATCCCCGCCTGCCCACGAAATACGAACAGAGTCTGACCTGCCCACAAGCACTTCCGCTATTTAGTGTGTTTACATCATGTCGAGAAGACGCTGTGTTCAAGGATACCACAGAAATACAATTCAAACCTTTTGTTGTGTGCCTGTCATTTTACCAAGGACTGCTTCTCTAATCTTGGCTTTTATCTTCGTTGGCTTCTAATCTTCTTAATTTGGACTAACAAGCTCTCCGAACCACAACCTGTAAGTACGATTGATACGTTATGTGTACATTTTCAATTGAGTGCTCAAAAAGTTGTGCTAATATGTGATGTATACCTACTGCAGCTTTAGGTTTCCAGATAAAGCACGATATTACTGTCTTACTGAAGTAGTTCTGATCATTCGCGGTGAACCCACTATATCCTAAGAATGTGTCGATTAATGTAGACTGACGTTGTTCTAATTACTTCGTTTAATAATAAAGAATGTAGTGTAGCACACAGACTTTATAATCATTGTGAAATTGCTGTTTATTTTACTGCACCGGCAGCTATAGGGTTAATGCGGGAGAGACGAGCGAGTTAGTTAGGCCGGTGCTCCTGTGATACAGCTGTTCTGATTATAAGTTAAGACCGAGCGTCTTTTGCTGTCGTTCTTCAAACATTACAGTAGACATATTTTGGTTTTACAAACTGTATTGTTTCATCAGTTAGTCACGTTAGCACTCGGCTAACGTATCCACCATTATTGTTTCAAGTGTTCACAGTTTAGCAGCTAAACTTTAGATGTGGGCACGATTCGCTTGCATAAGTATTTTTGTATTTTATGTCATTATTACAAGAACGGATTGGAACACTATATTATTGTTTTATGTAAAGGTGCTTTGTCAATGGTAGCGCTCGCTAACTTGCTCAAGGACTCCTCTCTGTGCCAATCACAACAGGCTTGGCCAGCTGACCAATCAGAGCAGAGTAGGCTTATGGATGGGAGGGGTTTCGCCTCCGAACTTGCGGGGAACGAATGTGGTAGAAAGCATTGGCAATATGATTCTACTATTAAATGTATATCTGAGGAAAATTACAATGTTTCTTACCTTAGATGCATTAAACCTGTTTAGGGGATCTCAACACCAAGCTTAGGACACTCTTTAAAATACAATTTATAATAGTGCTGGGCGGTATGACCAAAAATTTATATCACGGTATTTTTCAAAATTATACCGGTTTCACGGTACATGACGGTATTTTATTTTCATGCATGACCGGGTGTTAACCAAATCTTCTACTGATTGAGAGGAAATACAGCAGTATATTGACTTATAATGCCCTATTTTACTGTCATGATGAGTGAATATTGTCAAAAAATAACACACTATATAGTGACTAAACACGGCCCCTTTTAATACATGTTAACCAGGAGTCACTCTCATTTATAATCGTGGTATCGTCTGATAAAAATCAACATGCATCTACACTAAAGAACGGCTATGCGGTTGTTTTGGCTATATTACTTTTTTGTCTCATGCAGCGCACTGCCTGCGTCTGAGTAACAAACTAAAAAAACAACAAACAAAAAGTGCATGTGATATTAACAGACGAACTACGCTCATATTTATAATTCCAAACAATCAGTAAGCGACAGGTGCTAGGAAACGCTGTTTTGTACTCGTTTATTGACGAGTCGGCTGCAGTGCGGCCAACTGAATGCGCTGCTTCTCTGCCGCTCACTGCACAGGACAGACCTCGCGCTCGCGGGACAGCACTGGCGAAATCTTCCAACTGAACCATAGCTAAGGTTAATCCAAAAAAGTCACTAGGTTTGTCAGAATGAATATTCTATAGCGGGAATAGCGGGAAAAAAAAAGCCGCTAAAAATTTGTTTCTGGGTTCTGAAAGTTGCTAAAGTCGCACTCGTGTGAGACGCGGGAGCTGATGGCAGGGGGCGGTGGATATTTGTGGCGGTCAATGTGGATATTGTGGATGAGTTCTTCTTGTTCTATTAGTTCTACAGCTTCAGTTTCGGAACTTTCACGCTTAGTAACACATACAGCTGTTCCCTCACCACAGTGCAACAGTGAAAAGGGACTTCTTTCAAACAGTATCACGTTCCGAACGTTGTTTAAGCGACATACACATTGCGGTACACATTGGTATTGCGTCATTTTTAAAATTCATATCATAACATAACATAACACACGGTATCGGTATTGAACCGGTATACCGCCCAGCACTACCATATGACCTGCTCTTTAAGATTTAATATATGCATAGTTAAGATAAAGTTTACAGCTGTAAGGTTTAAAATTTGCATACACACACCACTGCTCAGTGAGAAATGGATTTATATGATTTATTTTGCTGTGATGCAGAAAACTTGAGAACAGAGGACTAGCTTATTGTCATCTGGATTTCTCTTTTCATACTCTCTTTATAATTTTTTTTAGGTTCAGACCCACTCAGAGTAAAAGTAAAAAGGAGACGAAACTGGAGTTTTTTGGCTTTGAGGAGAATGAGGCTCAGGACGCAGATGGAGACGCCACTGCATCCGGCAGCACCAGCTACAAGATCAAATACTTTGGTTTTGATGACCTGAGTGAGAGCGATAGTGAGGATGAAGACGACTCAGCAGCTAAAGCGAGAAAGAAGAATAAGAAAGCAGTGACAGAAGCTTTGACAACCAGCGTGGGCAGTCCCCAGATCAACGACTCGCAGGAGAGTCAACAGAGTCAAAGCAGCCTAAGTACAGGTACTCACTTCCTCGCTAATGCATGGTTTCATTATTTATTAGAAGCATGCTTTATTAGATTGTGCTGGTTTTAACCCTGTGAGAACACTTTTAAAAAAAAATTCAATTAACTATTTTGAAGAGATTTTTAACAGAGCTTAACCAAATACAGTAGAGTTCTTAGCAAAAATAAATTGTTAAAATCTGATATAATTTAGCCATAAATTTTCTTTCCATGAAAATAGCCACAGAAGCTGGCATGGCATTAAACACAAACAAACAAACAAACATTATTTCATTAGAGCATTAATGGGAATTTAAACTATAATTATGGATAACGATTATTTGTAGAGCTATCTCTGGATTCATGTCGTCTCTTTTTTTTGTAATCTGTTGTCAGATTCTCAGGAGTCGCTGGATGAGACAGGAGCTACCGGCTCACAGAAGGACCGACATGGAAAGCAAACGGACAAGTCAAAGGAGATCGGACGCAAGATCTTCAGCAGGCCAAAAAAAGTAGAGCTAAAAACGCTTTAGCAGAAACAGAGTAACTTTATTATAAAGCTACATTTGAATTTTTAACATAACAAAATTGTGTGTGTTTAATGCAGTCTCCTGCTAAAGCCGTATATAATGCTCGTCACTGGAATCAACCTGAGCCGGAGGAAGTGCCTTCTTCGGCTTCCTCTCATACTGTGGCTGTACCTGTACGTAAAGTACTCGGTTCATGACCTCTGAACTTCATGCATTTTCTCTGTCTTTGCACTCCATAATGATGTTGTTGTTGTTGTTTTGCAAAAGGCCAGTGTGTCCAGCAGCAGCAAAGACACAAACTCCCATAAAGATGATGGAGTGTTTAAAGCCCCACCCCCTCCGCCTAAAGTCATTAAGTCTGTCACTATCCCCACTGAGCCATACCAGGACATTGTCACTGCACTAAAATGCAGGAAAGAGCACAAGGAGGTGAGCAATACAATCTGGGAAATAATGTAAATCATTCTTTCTAAAATGTTTCCACTTTTAGTAATTTTAGTACTTCATCTTAAACTTATATTATTTCATTTAGTTCTTTTACTTTTTTCATCCAGTATTCTTAATGTTTTTCATCTAATCTTTATTTCAATCAACAATTTTTTTTAAGATTTAGTCAACAGTTACAACACTGACTTGAACAAAGGACATGCTCATATTTTAATATAACTGTTTCTTTCTTGCCCCGTGTGTCTGTGTGTGTGTAGTTGTACACGGTGGTCCAACATGTGAAACACTTTAATGACGTAGTGGAGTTTGGGGAGAATCAGGAGTTCACTGATGACTTTGAGTATCTGGAGACGGGCCTAAAGAGCACACAACCCCTCAACACACGCTGCCTTAGGTGAGACAAACTCAACGTGACTAATAAACACAAGACTACGGCAATATATGGTTTATCCGAGTTCTTATTATTATAATTTTCATCATAATAAAGTATATCTATAATGAAATGCTAATCGACTTAGCCTTTATCACTGCTTAGAATACAATGAAATATTGTGTGCCTTAAATATTCGGTTTAAGAAGCCACATCATCTCACAGAAGGATTTATTTCAAACACTCGACTGACATTATGAAGTGAGTTTGGAGTAAAAACTTTATTAAATGTGATATTTTCACGTGCTCTCAGATAGAGCAGCATTTACTACGCAGAGCCGTCGTTCACTGAGAAGATGCGCAAACAGCTGTCATTGTCTTGAACGATTTCGGCGATTTCATAATCCTGCGATTATATCGTCTGCGATTATGAACGCGATTTTGCATAGCTTGTCAGAGAACTACGGCTCTGTGTAGTAAATGCTGCTCCACCTGAAAGCAGGTGATGGAGATTTACTACTAATCACAGAACCGACTTTACTGACAAAATGTGCATGGGACACTTGCGATCAATCGTGTTCGATTAATCGTGCAGCCCTACTCATGCCTATTTATCACAGCTGTAATTTGCTGTGAATTATCACAGATAATGATTTCAACTATGAAACTGGCTCAGTACAACCCTAAATCTTTCTTTGCAAATTGCAACATGCTGTTGTTACTTAAGTATTATTTATATGCTATAATAGTGTAGCGTCTGCGTAGGATCATGCTGGAGTGTTGGACTGTTTATGGCTTAAAAGACCCTTTTAGCCTTTTGACATTTGCATATAAATTACAGTTCTGGTCAGAGATGTTACTTGTATAGGGGTTGTAAATTGCCAAATGGTTCTTCGCCGTCAAAGAAGATTAGAACCAGCCCCCACGAGAATCCTGGAATCTGAGTTCAAAAACATTCCACAAAGAGCTGTGAATGGCCAAACGAACACACACACACCCAAACTAACACACACACACACATAAAGACATCTCTTTATTTTAGACTATAATTAATCAATTATAATTGTATCTGGTATATGCATGCGTTGTTTGTATGTTTCCCTATTAGATTAGATGAGTTACCACTCGTTATTTGTATTAGTTAAAGCCATAAAACACTTCTATTCAGGTGTATGTATGTATCTCTTGGTTAATCTATTCCAGCTTATTGTTCGTGGGATCCATGTCACCCGTTCTCATTTCTCGGACAAGACGTACAATGACGTACAGTATGTGATTGTGAAATGCATCATATGACTGGTACGATATTTTGGTTTAAAACTACGGATGTTCCAGACCGGCCATAAAGCATGAAAATGAGCCATAAAACAAGAGACAAAGAAAATTCTTCTGCTCAAAATCCATGTCTCTCATTGGCTAGTACACACAGAATAGGAACTCTCAAAAACGATTAGCCCAAAATAACTTTGCTCAGAAAACTTCTTCTTCGTTTGAGACAACACCTTTCAGGACTCTCAAGACCTTCCTCTTGAGTTTTCTTTTCCGGCAGTTTTTACTTTCAAGTAACGTTAGTCGCTGTGGACTTTTCTTTCAGAAGAACCAGAAGTAAAAACTTCCGGCTGACTCCTCACGGACTCATCAAAAGACCTCCGTTATCTATCGCATCTGGACTCTTCTTCAGCAATCGAAACCAATATAAGTAACCGCTTAAAATTATTTAGATTTAAGATTTAAGTTTCTTTTTAAGGTGATTTTTGATTCTTTTACGATTTTCAAAGGTTGTGGTTAAGTGATGTGAAATACTGCCATTCTTTTCCTATTCTCTATCTTTTCCTTACTTTGTTTCATTCTGTGTATATATGTTTTAGTTAGTTATATGTTAGATATAGTTTTCAGTTATTAAATCCCTTATATTCACAACGAATTGTCTCTGTTACTGCTCACAGTTCGAAGTCAATGAATGTTTGAACCCTTGCTACATTTGGCTAAGAATTACTGCTAGCACTGTACAAAGAAGGACAGTTTATTGTTCCGTGGCCAGAAAATAAATATTCCTTGAATTGATAAATGATTATATTGTCTGCTCGGTGGACGGACAGATCAAATAATTGTAATATTGATTCTGCTACAGTTAATTCGAAGATATAATCTAAATATTTATTATGAATCATAACCAGTTATAATTCGTCATAAATATTCCCCTTTTTAGAGCTAATAAATAATAATAAACGTTACATGTTTTTTTGGAGATACGCGGGCAACATTCAAACTTGGTTTGTGAACAAACAGTATCAATTTATTAGTGTTTTTTATATTATGCGCGCTTAGAGTGAAACAAGTCGCAACGTGAACTCACTCTTTTGGATTGGATGGTTAAAATCCACCTCCAGTACTGTATTTTAACAGCCACTATGTGTCTAACATTTAGTCACTGTAAAATATTAAAGTAAACTGCAGTTTATAATATTAAAATTGTTCTCTAAAGACGAAGAAATCTCTTTGCAGTACATTTTTTTTTAATATTATCAAAATCGCTGGTTGGAACGAAGAAATCTTCCTGCTTTGTGATAAAGATAGATTTGAGCGATGCTCCTCTTATCATCTTTTAAAGGCCTTATATTTGATAGTATCGCTAGATTAAAGTCATTGCGAAGTTCCAATGTCATTTAACTAGACGATCTAACTCCCTTAGGGTTAACCGTTAGAGTAGCTACCTAATGTGTCACCTAATGCAGATTTGATCATAAAAACACTGCGAGCCAGTAGACTGATTGAAATGTAAATGGGAGTTTTTTTTTTTAAAAACATTGATCAAGTGAAATTTGTATAACAACAGCAAAGAAACCCTGTTGCTTATAATTTTTACTGTGTACAGGCAGCGAAGAAATCTTGCCACACATCATTGTGCAGTTAAGTTGCAAAAACTGTAAGAATCTGTTGGGATTTGACTCAGTGTTCTTGTGATAACTGCAGTAAAACTCCGTTTGAAAAGGAGAATAGTCTCTAAACGTTTTCAGTTCAAGCACGATTAGAGTTAAGGCACAGTACCTTAAACTAACGCTAGAGGGCAGGCTGTTTAAGTATCTTAACATTTCGTGAACTCTTTCTGCCTTCCTGTTTTCAGCGCACTGACTCCCCCTTGTGGGCATTTCTCTGCTAGGTCGACTTGGTTACTCTAATTTGTTTGATTTTTAATTTCCCATTGGTCATTCTATTGTACCTGCCTTTCATTTTTTAATTTGATTTACTCATTTATTTTTATTTCTTGTTTTGTATTAGTTTTCATAATCCAGTACTAATTTTGTTTTACTTTATTATCTTTTATGACTTTTATAATTTTGTTTAGTTTGTTTTATTTTGGTTCCTTTTTTTTTATTTTATCTTGTATTTATTTTTTATTTTTTATTTATTGTTTTTTTTTTTTAATTTAAAAAAAAAATAAAATAATATATATATATATATATATATATATTATTTTTTTTTAATCAGGGTTTCTCTCTCCTCTCTCTCTTTACCACTCACTTATTTAAATTTAGTTTATACAGTGTTTGAATTCAAATTTAAAGTAAATTTCTGTATTCTAGCCATTTTTGTTCACCTACAGGTAACACTCCCTCTAGTGCTTAGTTGGTGAAGTGACAGTTGCCTCCACGGTGGGTCACAGTGTGCCACGGGATCCAAACTGAATCACCTCAAACCACCACTTAGCCTAGCTATAGAATACTAACCCATCCAGTTGTCATAACCCCTAACAGCAGTAAAATGCTTAAACCTGCTCTCTCCTCTATCTCACCCTGTGTTTTGATTTGTTGGTTTGTTTTTAATTTTGTTCTGTTTTTTTTGCCTAGAGACCGAACCTTTGAGAAATCATAAAAGAAAGCTGAGTAATAGATTGACGACCCAAGCTGCCAAAGTCTTTAGACGATCACGCTGTCAACAATCTGAGTTAGATCCGTTCCGGGGCCGCCCCCCACAACAATTAGACACACCTCGCCATTTGCGACCGAGATAACAGGTGTCTGGTATACGCTCACACTGGTCTAAAACTGTTTGTTTTCCTCAAGCAGACTGTGCATAGAACATATAATTACTATAATTGCAGCCTGTTAACGCTGTAAAGACTTGCATTGGCCTTTCGTGCTGTCCCTCTCTCCCTCTCTCTTCTCTCTCTCTCCCTCTCTCTCTTCACCAGTGAGACAGCATGTCTCGATCATCCAGCCCTGATGCCCACTGGGATCGACTAGAGTCCTGGCTGAGTGCCATAACCGGTACACACCTGTCTGAAACAGCCGGCGGCCTGCAGCACCTGAGCCAGGAACATCTCGACGACAACCTGAGTGCCCTGATGTCACAAGATCCGACACAGGACTACAGCCACAAAAATCTCACCAAGATCATCGGGCCCCACGCCCACAACCTCCTCGCTCAGGCAAAACTGGGAGAAACAAGCACCTCCCGCATGGAACAGGAAGCAGCAGCGCTAAAGCTCCAGGCTGAGGAGGCTCAGAGAAACCTGGTGCTTGCTCAAAGTCAACGGGACCAGCTAACGTCGGAGACTCAGCAACAGCACAGGACGGCGGATGAAAAGGACCCAGAGCTGCAGGAGGAAGTAGAGAGACTCCAGAAAGCATTAACTGATCTCCGTGTAGA
>JADLZN010004678.1:0-27071 GCA_018155175.1 Sinocyclocheilus anophthalmus
GCATCATTACTACATCACTCAACCATGTAGCTGCAAAATAAACTTATGAAGACATTAGGGTTGGGCGATGTCTGAACAAAATTGGCATTGGACGATGTCTACAGTGAAATATCGTGATGGACAATGACATGGAGGGGCGGGGTTAGGGGGTGTGCCCGAAGCGTGAATCCATATGCAGAAAGGCATGGAAAACAAATAACGCATTCTACGGAGCCACTAAAGGGACATGATTAGCCGCTTGCTAATGGGTGAAAATGTTACATTACAGTACATAGAATTTCACTTACCACATAAACAGTGTAAGGAGAGATGACTGAGGACGATGTCAAATGATTTGCAGATCCTCAGTACAACTGACAAATATATAATCTTGTAAAATGTGTGGCAAATACTGCCACTCCATAGTATAGAGTCCGTGTGATCGCAAATCTCGAAAGTGAAAAGTGAAGTAAACATGAGAGCACACATTCAAAAGCGGCTTTACAGATGCCCGGGCATTAGTAGCGGCTCCCTGATGGCCGGCAATTTAATACAGATCATTACCAATGTACATTGCGATTACAATTCTCCCATCTGAGGCTATTATTCCCTTAGGGGTTCCGGAGTACACTTACTTTGGGGGGGAGGGGCACCACCCCACAACCCCCCCACCCAGCCAACCAGCCCCACCCTCAGCCCCAGAGATTCACGAACGCTCAACATTGTGATGTCTGTCAGCCATCGGCGATGGACTATGGCATCGTCTATCGGCCCAACCATAGAAGACATGAACATTAATAACAGAACACGATTCTAATGGAAATGTTATCAGCCGTTCTGAGCATGACCCATATTTTCAGAGCCAATGACACTGATTCAGAGGCCGGTCAAGCAATCTAGCACTAGGTCATTTCTGCCAATCATTAGCTAGGATGAACAGATTGTCTGCAAATCAAATCGGGATCTTGTCAGAGCATTATGGCTTTCACAAATTAAATGCAGTGCCGGAGGATATGTGCTTCCTAGAAACCTGTCTCCATTAATTCTAATCAGACGATATGGGGCATGTGAGTTGATCAGTGCGAGTTTTAAACCAAATTGATCCCGTGTATCTGACCCCAGTCTGCTTGTCACCACCGGGCAGTGGGGACACATCAGCATTAATTATTATTGGTGCATATTTCTAAAGCTACATTACATGCAGTCAAGTCAACAACTCAACCATATACTAAACAAAACAATTCATGTTGAAAAACAAATGTAAAGCTGCCATTTGATATCTCTGCTATTTTGATATCTGAGCTTCCTTAACTTTAAGAACACATTTAATACCAAGTTATGTGTCATCTATACCAGGAGTCGTCAACAAAAGGTCTGACAACTCATTTTTAGGGGGGGGGAAATACAATTAAAGTATGCTTAAAATACAATGCATATTATGTTAATTTGGTTAAAGGGGTCATATGATGTGCTAAAAAGAACATTATTTTGTGTAATTTGGTGTAATGAAAGGGGTGTATGCGGTTTAAGGTTAAACAAACATTATTTTCCACATACTGTACATTAGTGTTTCTCCTCTATGCCCCACCTTTCAAAAACGCGTCGATTTTTACAAAGCTCATCGGTCTGAAAAAGCGAGGTGAGCTCTGATTGGCCAGCTATCCAATGCGTTGTGATTGGCCGACTACCTCAAGCATGTGACGGAAATGTTAAACGCCCCTACCATACTGTGATGCCCTATCCGGCCAGAGCGACGAGACAAAAACAATAAAAACCCATTACAAACGAGGCATTTGTGGCATCCAGTGGGGACATAACTACGGATTATAATAACTTATACTGTCTTTTTACACATTGCGTTGCATTGCATCGCGCCGTGTAAACATTAAAACCATGTCTGCATTTGTGATCTGGGAAATGACAAACAACAAGTGCTACTCTACTGCCTAAAACTCGCATTTGAATCATCAGTGGCAACGAAAAATACAGCGGCCTAGCGTGAGGGGAAGCCCCGGCTTAGCGTGCGCTGAGGCCGGAATAGAGTGAGCTGAGGCGGGCTGGACTCCGCTTTGTCCACGGTGAAGGTTGATGTATTCCCTCAGCGACCAGCAAGGATCAGCTCAAGACATGACGAAGCGGATATCGTTCTCTTTTTGAAGGCCAAACAAAGTAGTATTGCTTTCACAACAAAACACACAGTGCCTTCAGGACATGGCTGCAGCGTCAACAAAACTAAAGTGAGACTAAAAGTTAGGCCTTCTGACTTTGCGTGAACATTTGGGAGGCGGTATGAAAATCTTCCCAGATCGTGGTCGCCAAACGTAGGTATGTGAGGGCGTGTTAGAATGAGGCGTTTTAGGTAGGCGTGGTTAACTCTTAACTTTTATAAAGAATATCTCTTTGGTTTTGAGACTTTAGTGTTTGCAACTTTATAGATCTTCTTTATGCACCAAGAGCTCCAAAGAGAAAGGGAAAATTTAAATCGCATCATATGATCCCTTTAAGCTCACTAATTTTAATACATAATATGATGACATTAAAACATGATAAAAATAATTATTCTTATGAATATATATATGATATAAAAATATGATCGATATCATTACAATACAATTGACTTAGGCATCATAATCATAAAGAATTATTTTAAGCCTTTGCATATGTGAACAGATTGTTCTGAGTCATACATGACTAAAACAGTCTAAAGGAAAAACTGTGGCACCAGTACTGTAAAAAATAAAATCTACATGGAAAAAATACACAAATCAAGTCACAGACAATTACAAGGCATATATACAATTTGAAAAACTCGAATATTGTACATTCCTGTTCAAAGCACCTTTGCACTACTAATTTTTAGACAAAAGACTCTGAAAACAATCCTAAACTGATGCTTCTTAACTAGAAATAAAACAGTTTAAAACATAAAATAAAATCATAAAGTATGTGCAGAACACATCTGCTGCCTTTAAGACAGCCTTTGTTTTTCTAGCTCTAACATTTTCTGCATAACCATGACAGGCATGTGCAAGCTTAGGAATGCTAGATACCATCAGCAGAAGCAACAAAATCCTACCATCAGACCACCTGCACTACAACCAGACAAACGTCACAAAAGAGGTATCGCTCATCTCTCCCTGTGGGAGTCAGAAAGATACAACTTGGTTTTGCAAACCTGAACAGCTGAAACCTGTTATTGTGCTGTATCTGAAACAGAATGTGATATTTGCATCACACCAAGAACAATTTTCAGGTTAATCTACAATGAATTGTTTTAATCACTTCAATATTACATAAAAGCACACATTAAATTCCAGGAAAAGCTTTCAGACAGATGCCGAGTCATTCATCCACAGCAGAACTCCACAACAGAAAACCCTGTTAGACTGATATGTAGGTCAATCTTCCTAACAGAAGTGCACATGAGAACTGTTGATGATGACAAGGCACATCACATCTACTGTATTTAAATCTGGCTATCTGGGTGCTAAGAGGTCAAGTTTGCAGCAGAAGACATGCTAGAGAGAGGGAGACTATGTGTATCTAAAGGTACGTATATATATATATATATAAATATTAATACTATAGTATATATAATATATGGAAAAAACGGAAATAAGCAAAAAGCATGGAAAGATGGAACATTAGACAGTGTAATATATTATATTGTAGTGAAATACTGAATTAGACAAAGGATATTTCTTCATGTTCCTATGTTGATTATAATGCTTGTACGAGCAAAAGCCAGCTCCTTAATGACATCCTCCATGAGGAAGAGACAATTTGGGATTCTGGAAATGTTTTGTGTATAAGTTGGGTTGTTTCCCTCTAAAACATCTATCTTGTTTGATCAAATTAATTTGTATGATAATACAAACATTCCAAAAGTTTACACTAGGGATGCTCCGATCATGATTTTTGCAGCCGATATGGAGTACCGATTTCTTGTCATGGTGATCGCCCGATACCGATTCTGATGCTTCTAGCTTTATATAGACAGTTTCATCGGGTGCACGCGCCTGGCCCGAAGTTAACTTCCGGTCTGTGTTTGTTTATCAGTCTGGCTATGGCGCTGGCTACAAACGCAGTTAAAGTTAAGGTGAGGAGTAGACTGAAGTTGGGCTCAGGTGGTTGTGCTGTAGGATGTGTTTCCAATACATTTATTTATTTGTGACGCTCGCCACAATATCAAAACTGACCAATTTTCCAAAAAGCTTTGTTGAATAAACATGAGCACGCTACTGCATGTTTAAAAATCAAAACGAGGCACGGGTATTTTTATATAACTGTATTTCTGAAGGAAGACTATCTTTAGAAAATTTTCTATGTCATTTTCATCTTACATGTTATATGCCTGATAAAGCGCTGCTTTGTGTACAGCGGTTACTGGGGAAACCAGTTGTTCCGTCCTCCACGCTGTGACAACTCACAAAAGACTATATTTAGCCAAGCAGCGCGGAGAACCGCTTCAGAAACGTGCCGCGGCTCGCTGATAAACACAAGCACTGACTACAGCGGCCGCAATCAGCTCCGGTGGCTGTGTCGGAGCCGTAACGCCCCGCAGACGTGTGCAGTGAGGCGCAGATCAGTTCTAACGTCACTGAATATGCTGTGTAGATGAATCATGCAAAACATACACAACAAACAGCTAATTTTTCATTGTTTCTCGAAATGCCATAGCATTGCCACACCGTCGATGACATGACTGCGGCGCCAAATAATTTATGTCCCCACGCATCATGCACGTCACCACGCGTTGACGTCATCAAATTGCAATCAGATAGTGAGATCGGCCAAGTGTAGTGAGTACAGATCGAGTCATAAAATGTGATTATCGACCGATACCGATCTCCGGCCAATCGATCGAAGCATCCCTAGTGCTTACCTCAGTAAGCCAACTCTAAAATATTTAGTTTGCTAAATATATATAAATATTAGTACTTTAAGATAAAAGAATATAGCATATTGCTGAAATCTATTTAAAAGTAGGCGACAACTATATTATTGTTTATCGATCGATATTACAAGGATTTAAACTAATAAATAATTATTCCCCAATTAATCAGTAGGCTTTGTTCTATTATTCAGCTTTTATAATTAGTCAAAATATTTAGTTACACATTTCCTAAATAAATAAAACAAGGTAACCACTCCAGGCCCCCCCGGCGCCCCCTTTAAAAAAATGTCAAAATTATATTATTATTGTAAAATTACAATTATATTTTACAATACAAAAATATATTTGGCACACAAAACGAGATGTCAGACAAAGAGACTCTCATTGACCATATAATTAACTGTATGAAGAAGAATAAACTTACTGACTGATCGCCATCCTTCTCCTTTTGTAAAGTCATATGGATATGGAACAAAAAGGTAAATAAGAAGACATTTTATTTTTGGATAAATTATTTTATTCACACCTTTAACTCTCTTAAAACACCTTGTAGTGTTATAGGAATCGAAACAGCCCTGAGCTAAACAGTCCTGGGCTATTAAGCTTTAATCTATGCAAACAAACTATCATTTTAATGTAATAATATTTTTTATAATTGATTGATTGCATTCACTATTAAAAAGATTTTATCACTAGCTAGCTCCACACTGGAGAGCTGCTTAGTAACAGAAAATCAATTTATAGAAACTCTAGTAATCCCAACTGAAAGTGACAATGACATTTTTTTTATATTGAATAATATAAAGTTGGTATATTATTGTATAAAAGTGCTATATAAACATAAATGTGATGGAGTGCTGAGGGCAAGACTGATGGTAGAACAACTATCAAATCGCTAAGATCAGATGCTTTCTTAATGGCTGTTTTCTCACCGCTCTCAGTTTTGTTGTGTGCATTGAGGAAAGCATGCAGCACATATTTACATAATCCTATAAACGCCCCTCTCTGCAGCGTCTGGTTCAGCTGCGTTTGCACTCTATTACAATTACAGTCACATGCTACAGCGCTACACTGGTTAAACCGCATTATTGCAGGCTCTTATATTTGGTCACATGAGATCAAACAACTACTTGACAATGAAAATATTTGTCGAACATTTTTTATTGTCAACAACTGTCTAAATGTCGACTAATCGTTTCAGCCCTAGCATAAAGTATTTCACTACTCATCAGCAGAAATTGTTTGATGAGCAGATCACTACATTTTCTCCGATGCAAACACTGTTCTGTGCTGTGGTAGTAAAACCTAAGGGACAAAAACAAGGAAGTAAAATATGAGCAGCTTGTGCCTTCTCCAAGTGTCTTTCGTAGAACTTGGTGTCAAATTTTTGAGAAATGCAAATGTCCCGTGATTCAGAGCGGAAAGGGGGTGAAATTTAACTTTTTATTTAAAGCAATCGCTAACAGCACTGAGACTTTAAGGGATTATTTAAAGTGCTTCTTCAAAAACAAATAAAATCTACAATGTTGTGTTTTTTTTTCAGCCATGTATCAGATGAAGAAGAAAAGTCCAGATAGAGCACAAAACAGAGCCCATTCAGGCAGTTTGTTGACATATCAGCCTAGGCGTTATACAGAAGAGAAATCTTTCCCGGATCACTACAAAAATCTAGTGATTACAGGATAGAACCGCACTATGTTGATCCTTGCAGCTCGCTACTCCTAACCTTGTGGTTAATCTCAAAATATCAGAAAACAGGACGAACTCACAAGAAGGCACGCGCCAAGGAAAGAAAATAAAGAAAATAGGGCGACAAATCATGAAGGTATCGCCCTAAAAGAGGAAAAAACAACGCAGCCAATTTGCTTCTCAACACATGCAGGCCCTCATCCAGACCTCACTTCCTATGAACAGACAAAACCACTCAAGACAACGATGATCAAAAAGTTAAGCGTCCGAGCTAACAGTTTCCTCTTGGAATCAATTAATCGCATATGGCCCGTCACATGGTTCCTGTCCGTCTTCATCTGTTTCATTTGTCAACAAAAATGGATGTGTTTGCTGTGCTATTTGCGGTAACAGACAAAATATGTTACTGTTTACACGTCATATGAGACTTGAAAAACCCCTTAAAACTGCACAAACCGCGCAGAGTTGGACTAACTTCAACTTATTAGAAAGCCAATTAAAAGATTTGTGGTGGGAGTTGGTTATAATAATAAGTAGTTACACTAAGATGATTCGAGAATATTAACATCTTTTATGGATTTAATTATTATAAATTACTATTATTAAGTCGTTACCATTTTGTTACCTACTGCAACATGTTAAAAGAGGAATGTGGGCCACGAGATATTTCTAGAAACACAATTCTGCCATCCAAAATAAAAGATGGATTATTTGTGGATTGTTGTGATGTTTTTATCAGCTATTTGGCCTCTCATTCTGATGGCCCACTCACTGCAGAGGATGCATTAGTGTAATGCTAAATTTCTCCAAATACAAAGAAACAAACTCATCTATACATTGGATGGTCTGAGGCTGAGTAAATTGTCAGAAATTTTTAATTTTTTGGGTGAACTAGGCTATTTCTTTAAGAAGGATGGGAAGGAAGAAATTAAAATGTCTTGACAATACGAAATGGAACGCTTCAAACAAACTCCAATTGAAAAAAACTCCAATTTAATATCCAATATCTGTGAGTATAATATTTATGGGATAATACCACTCAATCCACCATCTTTCTCTTATTATAGTCTCTTCAACAAGACAGAAAATTAAATAAAGAATAACCTACAGTATATGAGAAAAGAAACACATACAGATAGTGTCTGTTCAAATTTAGATCTCTAGCTAACTTTTTTAAATTACACAATTAATACTTTTTTAATCTACAAAAACTCTAAAGGAAAAGTATTAGCCTACTTGATAAAGATGGACCATGGGGACACTTGCCCATTGGTGCACTTGTCGTGCGCATGACCTGGAGCGAATCTAATTAGCCCTTATGTCGGGGTCATATACTGCCATTTGGGCTTATTCAAGCGTCATAAATCGCTATGCACTGGAAATCATGCTGCAGGATGCTTATCACCACAAATATGCATCACTTCCCACTAGCCACAGTCTTGTTTGGGGCTGCTACAGTATCTCTTTGGCTTGATGCTTCATGTCTGATTAGGGGCTTTGCTGGACTGGCTTTACTGGACACTAAGTTACCTCTGCATATTGGCAGGTAATTTTCTGTCTCACTACCCATTAGCTAAGTGTGGTTTGTTATGTTGCCAGACCCCTAATGATAGCAGCAGCTGGTGGGGAAACAGTGAAAAAGATAAATGGTGAGTCACAAGACCCTGCACCCTTTTTTCTGTTCTCCTTTTCTCGTCCTTTCAATGGGGTGAACCAGATCAATCATATTTTTGTGCTCACCTCCTTGTTAGACTGATGAGCCACTGTAAGCTTCCGAGGGGCAGATAAGAGATAAACAGAGGTCTCTAATACATTGAGGTCATCTCCTGATGAAATATAATCTTGAAGCAGTCAAACAGGAAGCAGTGAGCTGCTTGTTTTTTCTGTATAAGACAGGCTCACTGAGGCTTATAATGATAGATTTTCAAAGACAAATACGGCACAATCTTATATTTTGTTTAGTGCTGGAGCTCAAACGTTATTGGTGATTGACAGTTATCAAGGTTTCAAAAACCTGTTCTTGTATGGCTTATAAGTGAAATGAAAGTAAATAAGGATGGACTGATCGATATCAGCCGATATTTGTCTTAAACCTGTGATCTGCCAAATGCTGAATGTACTTAAATTCAGGGATAGTATTTTTAAGTGCAGCATGCGCATATTGCAGGATGAATGCATTTACGGCTGTTTGCATTTAGAAATATAAATGTTAAACACGTATGAATTGCGATATGCCCAGGTTCAAGAATAAATACTGTAATTCTGTCGATACTATGACTAGTTAGTGAATAGTGACAGAAAAAAATGCAAATAAATGTAAAAATGACGGAAACCACAAAGGTGCAAATACAAATCGGAGTATGCTTGATGTAACATGGGTGGCGACAGACAGACGGTGTATGCGTTAACAACAGTAAATAAGAACAAATAAGAACAATAAGAACTTTCTAAAAAGCAGCACATAGGCTATTACTATTATTATTTCAGTCAAACTTAAAACCACCATCAAACAACTTTTCTTCCTTATGGTGCATATGAGTTATATCTATGTCCTCTGGACATAGACTGAATCATTGCCATTTGTTAATTCGTTTTAATGTTTTTTTAATTTAAAGGTTACAAGGGCACATGTATTTAAAAAAATATTGATGTGCACAGATAAATCATTTATAATAAATATTCCATAAAATACAAGAATTGTCCATTTTGATTTCAATTTCATATAAAATAAGCTATTTTTTGTCACGTATCCATGTAATTAGTATTACCGCAGTGCCCACTGTGGAGAATCATGATCAGTTTAATCAGTGTTATTTAACACTCCAAAAGACTATGTGACAAAGACAAGACAAGCCCAAACCCACGCATCTTCCTCTTTAAATGTATGCAGCTGAGAGCAATAACATGCCAAACATTCCTTCCTTTGGGAGAAAATTCTTGGCCAGCTGATCAGTAGCTACTGGAACCACTCAGGAATTGTATGCTATAGTGATCACTCATACAGGCCTCTCCAGAAGAGAGAGAGGAGAGAGAGAGAGATACTAGAGATAGAGAGAGAGTTGAGAAGGAGAGATTGAGAGGATGAGAGATAGAGAGAGAGAGAGAAGAGAGAGAGAGAGAGCGAGATAGAGAGAGAGAATCCTGACCTGAAAGAGTGATTAGAGTAACCTGATGAAGGTGGTTGTTACTGACTGCTTTAAATGTCAAGACTCTGGGTACGCTTTTTTTACACAATCTTCTGCTAAGAATCATTACTTTGCCTCAGATCCAATTGAGATGGCAATAAAAGAAGCAGAATAACTTGTGGAAGTCTAGCTTTAGATTTACTGTGCACGCACACTTTTAAATGAATGTCTTCTTTAGCTATTGTCTTTTTGGGGGTAGTATCTTTGCTCATTTCAAATGGGGGAATGGATGTGCTAATGTCCTTGAGAACATATTTCACATTAAATATAGAGCCCGGTGTCCCTGTTCCAGCTCCTGACTGGATCAGGATTAATGACCTCCACTGGATTCACTGGCATAATGACCAGTAGGTCAGACAACTGCTTCAGGTCAATTCAACACACTAAGTTAACCAGAACAGCATGTAAGCTAAAATTGGTACAATGAGGAATGAACACACGACAGAAAACTGCCCTGCTGAACTCATCAAAAACAAGCCTTAAAAACAGAACTCAAAATCTGCGATCAGCAGTATGGATTGCAATGGTTGATATCGACAAATCCATCTTTCTTAGTCTTACCACAATGGCACTAAACCAAGTCAAAGTGCCCAGCACCTCAAGAAGCATTCTAATAGTGCTATACATATTGATTAATCATTTATTTACAGAATCTCAGTCTCAAGGATTTCTGGTGATTTCTGAGCATCCTGTAACCTGAACAAGCAGAGTATAAAAGAACAACTGGGATAGTGAGGGAGAGAGAAATATACATCCGAACACTGGAAGACGACACCAGCCAACCTAAGAATGATTATAGATATTGCACTTCCCTCAAGCCATTCAATACATACAAGAGGATCTAGGAAAAAGTAAACGATTCAGCAAAATTTTTAATAACAATTGCAGCTAATGGAGATGAATTTGCCTAAATGTGTCAGCTAAAAAAGAGAGATTGATAAAGACAGCCACAGACAGCAGCCATGGCCTTAAAGAGCATAGACGGTACTGGGATTATTAAACACGAGTTTGCTAAGCAATTGCGCAACATTGGCTGGCATCAAGCGGGCCACCTTACACATGCTCGGAGACACAAGAGCTGCTAATTTAGTGCAGACGAGGGCAAGGGATGGCATTGCAAACAAAGCAAGCCACACTTGTGTCCCTAATCCCCTACGTCACTGACTTTTCAGAACAGAGCACAAAGTGGTGCAGGGCCTCATCAGGGGAGGTTATGTAAGTAAATAGTACGAAGGTTGTACAGTTTTGTTTACTGAATCATTACAAGAGAATCAGCCTCATGATTCTGTGTATGAGAAAATGAAAAGGTTTCATACACAGAAAGCAACTGTCAGTATCCAGGGTAAGAAAAATGAAGAAACTCCACTGAACGACCAGCAGACTTTTTCAGAAGCTTTCTCATGTAGGAAATATTCAACATCAGTTTTCTCCTCTGTTTGAGCACAACAGAGGAAATGACACGGCAGTCATGTGAAGATGTCAAATATCACAGGAAGTTTCTGATCTGCAAGCCCACACTTTACTAAAATCACTCTCAAAACTGTTCTCTTTCATAAAGCAAGATGGATTTTAACATATTTGCAAATGTGACAATAAAAACAAACCATAAAATGTATTAGGTTCATCATATAGACAAAAATACAGTATCAACATCCATAAAATTATGGACAAAGTCCTATGTAAGGTTTCTAGCTGGTTAGTCATTAGCTGGCTCAACCTGGTCATTAGCTGGTAATTTACTGGCCCAAGATGAACATATTCCATGCCTAAAACGGTTTATCTGGTCTCTTAGCCTAACCAATCTGGTTCCACAAGGGTTTTGGGCATTTTCCAGCCAGTGTGGTTTTAAGTTACTTTGGCCGCATTGCTAAACCAGCTGAAGACCAGGGCTGCGTTTCCCAAAAGCATCGCAAGTTTAAGGTTGATCGTAGCTCCCATTTTTTTTTTCAAGTGCTACTTAAGCTTACGATGCTTTTGGGAAACGCAGCCGCATTTCACCTTGACTAGGAGACCAGAGATGACCTGCAATCATCTCAACCCTGCTTTTTCCCCAAGGAAAAAGGCAAAAAGAAAAAAACAGATTGCAAAACTGCAAACTCAGGTTGCAAAGCTTTTGACTCTTTGTGATGAGAAAGGGGCACGGACAAAAGTTCCAAAGCGAGACAAATCAAAGCCAGCTGATAACAAACAAGACACACATTTATTGTCAGACCTTTCTGTTTCCACTCCAAAACCTAAACATTGGTATTGTTTTAGGTGCGGAGAAGATGGCCACTTTGCTTCCTCTTGCAGTAATGCTCCAAACCCCAACCTAGTAGAGGCTAAAAGGAAAGAGCTTAGAGAGAAGCAGCATGCTTGGGACATCCAGAATGGTAACCTAAGGCGGCAGGATTTAAACTAGATGAGGGCCCTGTTGCGGGACAAACAGCCATGCTAAATTCATGTCCCACATTCAAAAATCCACAGGAATGCGCTTTAATGACACATACTGTCCCACAGTGCAAAAAGTTGCCAAGACAGCTTATTGGAGAAAAATGCACTGCAGTTGTTCAAGTATTTGGGAAAGACTGCAACTGTCTACTGGATACAGGCTCACAGGTTACAACGGTTGCTCAGTCATTCTATAACAACAATCTCTTTGACCAACCCATACATCCTATTAACCAATTGCTTGCAGTCGAGGGCGCCAATGGTCAGCTAGTGCCCTATTTGGAGTACGTTGAGGACTGCATTAAGTTCCCCAAAGAATTCATATATTCAGAACCTGAAATACGTACCTTTGCTTTGGTTGTTCTAGATGTCAGTTCTAGCAGTGAAGTTCCACTGTTGATTGGCACTAACACTCTGGATGCCATATATGAACAGTGCAGCAACCAGCCAGACATGCAAAGTGGTTCCTCTCTTTATGGTTATAATCAAGTCTGGAGAGTACTGAATAAGAGTCAAAAGCAGGCTGCAAGTGGTAAGCTGGGCCTAGTGAAGCTAAAGGGAAGAACAAATGAAGTCCTGCCTGTGGGGCAGATTTTATTTGAAGAGTACATGGCACAGTCAGCGTTGGTGGGAAATGAGACCTGGGCTTTACTTGAACAGCCATCAGAATCTGTTCTTCCTGGTGGAGTGTTTGTGGACAACTGTCTCATTACCTTACCGAGAAGCAGTCCCTTCAAAGTACCAGTCTCCTTGAGGAATGAAACTGATCACGACATTCTACTTCCCAGTAACTGTATTTTGGCTGAACTCAGCATTCCACACAAGCTCATTCAAAATCCTTGCGTGAGAAAGGGGAAGCTGGCTGCAGTTAGTTCTTCTAGTCAGCAAGAGAGTACTTCTGATCCTAAATTACAGTTTGACTTTGGGCAGTCTCCATTATCATCTGATTGGAGAGAACGTATAGTGCAGAAACTGAATTCTTTCTGTGACGTTTTCTCTCAGCATGATCTTGACTTTGGTCATGCCACAAAGATAAAGCATCATATTAGATTAAAGGATGAGACACCGTTTAAACAAAGGGCATGTCCCATTCATCCCAGGCAGTGAGGCAGTGAAAAAACATTTGCAAACTCTTCTTAATGCTGATATAATTGGGGAATCAGAGTCCTCATTCACATCACCAATAGTTGTAGTACGAAAAAAGAATGGAGATGTACGCCTCTGCGTGGATTATAGGAAATTAAATATGCAAACGATCCGGGATGCATATGCGCTTCCAAATTTGGAGGAGTCATTCTTAGCACTTTTGGGATCGCAGTGGTTTTCATGGATGGATTTGAAGTCCGGATATTACCAGGTGGAAATGGAAGAGGAAGATAAGACCAAAACAGCCTTCACTTGCCCATTAGGTTTTTGGGAGTTTAATCGGATGCCTCAGGGCATTAGAAATGCTCCCAGCACTTTCCAATGCCTTATGGAAAGATGCATGGGAGACATTCATTTGAAAGAAGTTTTTGTTTTCTTGGACGATTTAATAGTTTATTCCGACACGTTGGAAGAGCATAAAAATAGGCTCGTCAATGTGTTAGGATGTCTCAGAGAGTATGGACTGAAGTTGTCTCTTGACAAATGTAAATTCTTTCAGACTGAGGTACGTTACTTGGGACACATTGTGACAAGAGAAGGTGTTAAAACAGATCATGAAAAAATTAGAGAACTAAAGACCTGGCCGAGACCCCAAAATTTAAAGGAACTGAAGTCTTTCCTTGGATTTTCAGAATATTACAGACGTTTCATTAAAGTCTCCTCAAAGATCGTCAAACCACTGACCAACCTCATGGCTGGTTACCCGCCTCAGCGCAAGGGGAGTAAGGTAGCTACTGGGGGCCAGTACTTTAATACCAAAGAGCCTTTTAATGAGCTATTGCAGTCGTGCCAAGAGTGTCAGGAAGCTTTTAAGTCCATTATTGACAAGTTAACTTCTGCTCCCATTCTTGGCTTTGCTGACTCCAAGTTACCTTACACCGTGCACACAAATGCTAGCACTACTGGGTTGGGTGCAGCATTGTACCAGGAGGAGGATGGCCAAATACGTGTAATTGCTTATGCAAGCAGAGGGTTAAGGCGCAGCCAATCAAGGTCCCCAGCCCATAAGCTTGCATTTTTAGCCCTTAAATGGGCTAACGTTGAAAAGTTCCACGACTATCTGTATAGAAGTCTATTTACAGTAGTCACCGATAATAATCCATTGACTTACCTACTCACCACAGCCAAGTTGGACACAGCCAGCTATCGCTGGTTAGCAGCTTTGTCCACTTTTAATTTTAACATCAAGTACAGGGTGGGCAAACACAACATGGATGCTGATGGTTTATCTAGAAGACCTCATGATGTGTTAGAGGACAATGGTATATCGGAAAGTGAGAGTCAACAAATTCAGCAATTTACCTCGCATCTCTTGACGTCTTCTAGTCCACTGAGAGAAATCGCTAGAGAGACAATTGAAGTGACATGTCAAAAGCATTTTATTAGCCAAAACTGTGAGCAAGATTCTTACCTTGGCTATGTAGAATCCTTAACAATGCAGTCATCAGCAGTCCCAGCTAGTTTTGAGGAACAGGACATTGAGTGTGGTGTTTCACTCCCGCAAAAGTATAGCCAGGCAGATCTCAGGAAGCTGCAAAGAGAGGATCCTATCATTAGTCAAGTTATAGAGCTCCTAGAGTCTGAAGAAAGAGCACCTACCAGCTTAAAAGGTAACAGTTCTGATCTCCATTTGATGCTACGAGAGTGGGACCGTTTTCGGCTAAGAAATGATCTTCTGTTTAGAACACGGATGAGTGATGGCCAGACAGTTTTCCAGTTTTCCATATACATAGAATGGTGAGAGAGTGCAGCGTGAGATTGACATGAAGATTATGAGCCGTGAACAATTAAACTGCCTAAATTTAGCGAAATTGTTGTTGTTACTGGTTAAAAGAGTGGAAAAGGAGCATATGCATCAGAAAGAGGTGTAGAAGAATTGTTATCTGCATTTTTTCTTGATTCTGGAAATGGAAAAACATTAATTGAATCTCGGCCAGGTTTTGGTTTCCCCTTGAATTCTCTCTTCTGGATTGAAGATGGTGAGCCACCCAGCTTGAATTTGGTGATCTTCAATTGATTTGCGCAGTGCTCTTGAATCCAGCATTTCGGTAGGACTTTACAATTTACGACCTATGGATTTCCCCTTCTAGAACTTTTGCTTGATATTGAACCTAAAGGAACTTTACTCCCTGTGAATTTGAAACAACTAATCTGAGCTCAGCAACGTTAACTGAATGGACAGAACTGGTGATCCTTAATTCATCAAGTAATACACGTACACTGATAATGTTATTATTTTGTATACAAGTAATTGTTGTTTTGGAACAAAAAAAAAAATTGGAACGTTTCTTCATTAGTCCCAAAATTAAAAGGAAACAATTATCCACACCACAACTGTGTGTGTTGGAGGATGTGTGGTCAGGTAAATGTTGACCATCTTCATGTATTCTGGAGCTGTGCAATAACATTACCTTTCTGGAACATGGTTTTGTTGGAGTTCAAAAAGATCTTAGGATATGAAATACCAAGAGATTTCACAACTTTGTATCTTGGAAACTTTGCATCCATTGTGTAGAACGGAGATGAGTATCATGTAAGAAGAGTATTACCAGGCATTGGTATAAGGAAGACACCCCCTCACTTGGTGAATGGATAGAAATTGTTAAAGATATATACAATATGGAAGAATTGACTTTTATTTTGAGACTTAAAAAGAAATTTCAAAAATACTTTAAGAAGTGGATGGAATACTGTAATGTAAACAATCATTGACTATATATTCATATGTGAATAAAGATATAGACATATATGTATACATATACATTGTCAAAAACAGAATGTATACCCCCTTATTGTATTGTTTATTTGTTTAATGTTTTTTTTTTTTCTTTTCTTCTTGATGTAGTTTTCATACAAATGTTCAAGAAAAATAGTTTTAAAAAAAAAAAAAGAGAAAAAGTCAAATAAGATTAAACTGTGCTAGCCAATAAGAAAGTATATACTGACCTACATATACTGTAAATGTTGGGTATAACTTTTGCATTTCAATAGTTATTTATACTTACCTCGTTGACAAACTCCTTTCCTTGATCAGTAAGAATTCGCTTGGGAGCTTCAAACTGATAGAAAAACTTTCAAATGCACTGGGTGTCATGGTTGCACTACTGTGTGTGAGGAGTGCGGAGCGAGGAACGAAGGAGACGAGGAGTACATAAATCGAGAGATTTTAATGAACTCAAGAGAACACAGAAAACACAAAACAGGAAACACTTTAAATACACTTAATCATGGTAAGACGCGACACAACCTGGATCCAATTGAGAAACAATCATCAGCAGGACGGCAGTACCAATAGGGCAAGGCGTGCCAGAACATAAGTCTGACCTAACGCCCCCCCCCGGAAGGAGTGTCCACGCCATACAACATCCAACGTGGTTGTGGTGGTTCGCTCTGGAGGCCTCAGTGCAGAGTTCCAGTACGGATGCCTCCAATGGCGCCCCTATACCGTTACCCATGGCGTACTTGCGTCATGGGTGGATGCAGGCAGACGTTCAGGAGGCCCTTCGAGTATCCTCTTAGGCCCAGCCCCCACCCCGCCCGGCCTCTTACCTAGGCGTGGCTTACTACCCCCAAAACAATCTTGGGGCCGATTTACGGACTCCTAGGCCTCCTGTAGGGCCAAACAAAGGAACATTTTCCCCGTGGCTAACGCAGACTGAGACCCTCCGTGGGCTAAACTCGTAACAATAGTACACATTTTATTGGTTACTACGAATGGTTTTCGTCGTTTCCAATCAAATTCCATGCCTTGTACCCTGCCACAAACCATTCTTAAGTCAGCTGGGACATTTTTGTGTAGTACCAAAATACATTGTAGGGGTCAAAATTATTGATTTTTCTTTTAAAGCCAAAAATCATTAGGATATTAAATAAAAATCAAGTTCCATGAAGATATTTTGTAATTTCCAACTGTAAATATATCAAAACTTCAAGTTTGATTAGTAAGTATACATTTCTACGAACTTCTTCCAATTTTTTTGTACCCTCCCCAGATTTTCAATAGCGGATCTCGACTCAAATATTGATAGTAATCCTATCGCTAACAAACCATACATTCAATGTAAATTATATTATTTCAGCTTTCAGATGAATATAAATTAATTTCGAAAAATTTACCCTTATGACCCTTATGGTTTTGTGGTCCAGGATCACAATTAGCTCAAATGGACTGGTTAGCGTTTCAAAACCGAAGGCTTATAATTAATTTTTGTAATGATTCTTGTATGTGTTACCGGCCCGCGGTGGCCCACGCCATTACATATTTAAAACAGATCAAGTCAAGTCACCTTTATTTATATAGCGCTTTTAACAATACAGATTGTGTCAAAGCAACTGTACAGCATTAATTAGGAAAATAGTGTGTCAATAATGCAAAGTGACAATAGTAAACACTCAATTTTCAGTTAAAGGCAGTTCATCATTGAATTCATTGATGCCATCGTCCAGCTCAGTTCAGTTCAAATACTATCTGTGCAATCAAGTCGACAATATAGCTGGAAATTAAGTGTCCCCAACTAAGCAACCAGAGGCGACAGCGGCAAGGACCACAACTCCATTGTTGACAGAATGTGAAAAAACCTTGGGAAGAAACCATGGCCAGACGAAACCAGCAGTTCAGTTCCAGGCTGCAGCAAAGTCACATTGTGCAGAGGACTCAACTGGCTCCTGTGGTCTTGTCCCGGTGGCCGTCTGAGACAAGGTCTTTACTGGGGATCTGTATCTGGGGCTCATCTAGTTGTCCTGGTTTCCGCTGTCTTTCAGGGCTGTAGAGGTATTTTCTAGGTGCTGATCCACCATCTGGACAGGAAACAGACCATATCCGGGTGACTGCAGTGACTTCCATCTGATCTGGATACAGACTGGATCTGGTGGCTACGGTGACCTCGGAATAAGAGAGAAACAGACTAATATTAGCGTAGATGCCATTCTTCTACCGATGTAGCAAGTATATCGGGTGTTATGGAAAGTGTTCCCGGTTCCGGTTGACCTAATTAATGCAGCCTAAAAATCCTTTAACGGATTTGAATATTAGAAATGTGTTAGTGTGTTATGTGTAAGCCAGGTTAAAGAGATGGGTCTTTAATCTAGATTTAAACTGACAGAGTGTGTCTGCCTCCCGAACAATGTTAAGGTAGGTTATTCCAGGATTTGGGCGCTAATAGAAAAGGATCTTCCGCACGCTTTATTTTGATATTTAGGTATTTCAAATTGCTAGAGTTTTGAGAACGCAGTGCACGTGGAGGACTATAATGTAACAAGAGCTCGTTCGAATACTGAGGTGCTAAACCATTCAGGGCTTTATAAGTAATAAGCAAGATTTTAAAATATATACAATGTTTAATAGGTAGCCAGTGCAGTGTTGACAGAACCGGGATAATATGGTCATACTTCCTGGTTCTAGTAAGAACTCTAGCTGGTGCATTTTGGACCCAGCTGGAGTTGGTTTAGTACAAGACCAAGTAGGAATGTCCTTTTATCGTTTGTTGTTTTTAAAGTGGTTTTGTTTTGCCCAACGCTGCTCTCTTGACGTAAACTTAAGGGCTCTCTCATGTAAAAACAAAGTTCTCTCAAAGCGTCTCTTATTATCCTGTCCTGCTTAGAATTCGGGCCTAACGACACTAAAGTTGTCATGAAACCAAGGCATGGTTACGTACATAAGGTACTTTCCACTCCGTTCAGAGCACAGGTCATTACGCTCTCCACGCTTCCTCCAACTGAAGAGGACAGAGAGCTATCTCTGCTCTGCCCCGTCAGGGCGTTAAGAATCTATATTGAGCGTTCCGCTCCATATAGGCGATCAGAACAACTATTTGTCAGCTTCGGTAACCGCACCAAAGGGCATCCGGTCACGAAGCAAAGACTTTCAAGATGGATAGTATCTTTCTTGATAGCGTACTCTTCCTTGGGCCTCCAATGCCCCATTGGAGTACGGGCCCACTCGACTAGAGGCATCGCCTCGTCTTGGGCATGGTCCAGTGGTATGTCCATATTTGTGAGGTGGCCGGCTGGGTCTTGCCACAGCCGCCACATAGAGTTTCCACATAGAAATGTTTCTAACATATGAATTTAAATGTTATTTGCAATTCAGAAGGACAGATTTTGATGTGTTGGGACTTTTATGCTCATTAAGTTATGTAAAAGATTAAAAGCACAATAAGTTAATTTCAGTGCTTCTGTGAACAGTAGCACTATTTTAGTGCAACTTAAGCAAATGAAGAGAATACATGCCCACATGGAATGAAAATGTTAGTTTATGCGTCTGTGAACAGCAACCTAGTAGTGCAACTAAGCTATGAAGAGACTGCACTCCCACGTATGCTGAAACCTCCTATTTGTCTGAGAGAAAGTTGGTTTATGCAATGTTAAGACTAAAGCTTGCTGACATGAAAGATGTTACTATCATATGAATTGAAATGTTATTTGCAATCGGCGAAAATTATTTTACGTGTTAAGTTTTTACGCTTCTGCGTTATCTAAGGGCTTCAAACACAATATCTTAGTTTAGTGTTCGGTGACTGTAAACTATGTTAGTGCCCTAAAGCCAGTAAATCCTACTTTTGCTGAAATCTTTACTTCTCTGTAAGAGAATGTAGGTTTATGCAATGTTAAGACTAAAGCTTGCCGACATAAAAGATGTTTGTAAGATATGAAATGAAATGTTATTTGCTTTGCAGAAAGACAGCTATTAACTGTTAGGATGTTTGTGCTCACAAAGTTTTGTAAGAGCTTCTAAGCACCAGAAGCTTAGTTTCGTGTTTCTGTGAACAGCAACACTATGTTAGCAAGCAAATGGAGTGAATGCAAGCTTAAATATGCTGAAAACCTTCTTTCTCTTCTCTGTAAGAAAAAATGGTTATTGCATGTTTCCCATACTTAGCTTGCCCACCTGACAGATGTTTCAAAATAGAAAATGCAAACTCTTTTGTGCAATGCAGAAGGACAGATTTGGATGTGTTAGGACTTTTATGCTCATTAAGTTATGTAAAAGATTCAAAGCAAAATAAATTAAGTTATGTAAAAGATTCAAAGCAAAAGAAGCTTATTTCAGTGCTTCTGTGAAGAGTAACACTATTTTAGTGCAATTTAAGCCAAATGAAGAGAATACATGCCCACCTATGCGGAAATCTTCTTTTCCTCTGTCGATAAATTGTTTATGCAATGTTAAGACTACGCTTGGCGCCAAAAGATTGTTTTCTAACATATGAATTTACATTTTATTTGCGATGGCTGAATTTGTTATCATGTTGTTTAGAGTTTTATTCTTATGATTAAGAGCTCAACACAAGCAGCTTATTTTAATGTTTCGGTGAACAGTAACACTATGTACTTCAAATAAGCAAATTAAGAGAATGCAAGCCCACGAAGGTTGAATAGCTTAGTTTAGTGCATTTGTGAACAGAAACACTATGTTAGTCCAACTAAGCAAATGAAAATAATGCAAGCCCACATATGCTGAAAACATTATTTCTCTCATAGATAAAATTGGTTCATGCAATATAAAGACTAAAGTTTGCCCACATGAAAATAATGTTATTGCAGTCTCGACAGTCAGATTTTAATGTGTTTGGAGTTTTATGGTCATGAAGTTATGTTAGAGCTTATAAGCACAGGATGATTAGTTTAGTGTTTCTGTGAACAGTATCACTATGTAGTGCAACTAAGCATATGAAGAGACTTGCACACCCACATATGCTAAAATGTTATGTTTATGCAATGTTAAGACTAAAGCTTGCCCACATGAAAGTTATCTCAAACAAGTTAAATGAAATGTTACTTGCAATGCAGAAGTTCAGATTTAAATTTGTTTGGAGTTTTATGCTCATTAAGTTATGTAAAAGATTAAAAGCACAATAAGTTAATTTCAGTGCTTCTGTGATCAGTAGCACTATTTTAGTGCAACGTAAGCAAATTGAGAATACATGCCCACATATGCTGAAATCCTCCTTTCTGTCTAAGAGAAAGTTGATTTTTGCAATGTTAAGAATAAAGCTTGCCATGAAAGCTGGTCTAACTTGCTTAAATTATTTGCAATGCGAAAATTATTTTAACGTGTCAGAGTTTACGCTTCTGAGTAATCTACGAGCTTCTAAACACAGAACTTAGTTTAGTTGTTCGTAGAACTGTAAACTATGTTAGTGCCACTAATCCAAATTAAAAGAATGCAGCCTACTTTGCTGAACATCGTTACTTTTCTCTGTACAAGAATGTAGGTTTTATTCAATGTAAGACTAAGCTTCCGACATGAACGTTTTGTAATATATTTATGAAATGTTATTAGCTTTTCCGAACGACAGCATTACTGTTAGGATGTTTGTGCTCATGAGGTTTATGTTAGAGCTTCTAAGCACATGATGCTTAGTTTAGTGTTTCTGTGAACAGCAACTCTATGTTAGTGCAGCTAAGCAAATGTAGTGAATGCAAGCCCAACTATGCTGAAAACCTTCTTTCTCTGTAAGCGAAAAATGGTTATTGCAATGTTAAGACTTAAGCTTGCCCACATGAAAGATGTTTCAAAAATATGAAATAAAATGTTGATTGCAATGCAGAAAGACAGATTTGAATGTGTTGGAATTTTATGCTCATGAAGTTATGTTAGAGCTTATAAGCACAGGATGATTAGTTTAGTGTTTCTGTGAACAGTATCACTATGTAGTGCAACTAAGCATATGAAGAGACTGAACACCCACATATGCTGAAATCCTCTTTTTTATTCTAGGAGAAAGCTGGTATATGCAATGTTAAGACTAAAGCTTGCACACATGAAATATCATTCTAACATGTGAAAATAAATGTTATTTGCAATGCAGAAAATTATTTTAACGTGTTGAGTTTTACGCTTCTGACGTTATCTAAGAGCTTCTAAACACAAGAATCTTAGTTTAGTTGTTTCGGTTACTGTAAAAACTATGTTATTGCAACTAAGGGCAAATAAAATCTCATTTGCTGAAATCTTCTTTCTCTGATACAGAATGTTGGTTTATGCAATGTTACGACTAAAGCTTGCCGACATGAAAGATGTTTGTAAGAAATGAAATTAAATGTTATTTGCTTTGCAGAAAGACAGCTATTAACTGTTAGGATGTTTGTGCTCACAAAGTTTTGTAAGAGCTTCTAAGCACCATCAGCTTTTTTTTAGTTATTCTTTGACAGCAGTACATTTTAGTGCGCTAAACAAATTGAGTAATGCAAGCCCCAAATATGCTGAACACTTATTTTTTGTCTAGAGGAAATTGTTTATGCAATAAGACTAAAGCGTGCCCACATGACGATGGTCATTCTTCAAGATAGGCATGAAATGTTCGTAGTTTTTAATCTCTTCAAGTATGTCAAAGATTCCAGCACAGAATCTTTTCATGCTTCTTGTGAGATTCCCACTATTTTAGTGCAATTATCAATTAAGAGATACAAAACCCACCTATGCTGAAATCTTCTTTCTCTGTAAGAGGAAAAGTTGGTTTCTGCAAGTTAAGACTAAGCTTGGCGACATAAATATGTTTCTACATCGGCAATGAAATGTATTTGTAATGCCGAGGACAGATTTTGTGATGTGATGCAATGTGTAAAGCTAAGTGTGTCTCAACATATGAAAAGATGTTCTTTTGCATCTAAGGAACAGATATTAATGTGTAGGAGTTTTATTATTATGAAGGTTATGTAGAGGTTCTAAGCTCAAAAGCCTTAGTTTAGTTGTTTCCTGTGGACAGGATCACTATGTATAGCAATAAGCATATGAACGAGCTGCCCCCCACATATCTGAAATCCTCTTTTTGTCTAAGAAAGTTGGTTTATGCAATGTTAATACTAAAGTTTGCTGACATGAAAGATGTTTCTATCATATGAATTGAAATGTTATTTGCAATGCAAAAAGACAGATTTTAATGTGTTAGGATTTTTACCAACTTCTGACGTATCTAAGCTTGTAAACACAATAATCCTTAGTTTTAGTGTTTCCGGTACTGTAACTATGTAGTGCAACTAACACCATGAAAAGAAGCAGACATGTGCTGAAAACCTTTTTTCTCTGTGAAAGTTGGTTTATGCAATGTTAAGAATAAAGCTTGCCGACATGAAAGATGTTTGTAAGATATGAAATGAAATGTTATTTGCTTTGCAGAAAGAGAGCTATTAACTGTTAGGATGTTTGTGCTCATGAAGTTTTGTAAGAGCTTCAAAGCACAAGAAGCTTATTTCAGTGCTTCTGAGAACAGTAACACTATTTTAGTGTACGCTAGCAATGGAGTGAAAGCAGCCCACATAAGCTGACCACCTTCCTTCTCTGTAAGAGAAAAAGTTTTTCATTGCATGTTCAGAACTTAGCTTGCCCACATGAAAGATGTTTTCCAACATAGGAAATGACATGTAATTTGCAATGCAGAAGGACCATATTTTGATGTGTTGGGACTTTTAATGCTCATAAGTTCTGTAAAAGATTCAAAGCACAATATTAATTTCAGTGCGTCTGTGACAGTAGCAACTCAGTTTAGTGGCACCGTAAGCAAATTAAGGATACATGCCCAATATGCTGAAAGCCTCCTTTTTTGTCTAAGCTGAAAGTTGGTTTGGCATGTTACGACTAAGCTTGCTGACTGAAAGATGTTGCTAACACATTAAATAAATTTGATTTGCATGCTGAATTGTTTTAAGTGTTTAGAGTTTATTGCTTACGACGTTAAAGCTTCTAAACACAAGAGCTTATTTTTAGTGTTCGGTGCCAGTTACCCTATGTTAGTTCAACTAAGCAAATTAAGAGAATGGATAGAATGGACATTACTTCTCTTTATTTGTATATGTATACATATATATTCATTCTGTTGTCTGACAACAGAAACAATAAAACATATAAATGAAAATAAGAAATTTAGCTGCATCAAAATACAGTATGTAGGTACAGAGAGGCAAACAAATGTAACAATAAATAATAAATGTACATTTTGCAAGTTCAGAAGAAGTGAGCTGCCCTGTCATGCGAATAGTGTAAACAGGCTTGTGTAAGTAAATTGCTCAGTGCAAATAAAGAGAAGTAATGGGAACCTGGTTACCACTATGTTCTTTTTTCAAAAAAGAAAAACCTTTCAGTTGGAGATGTTGTCCTGATAATAGACGACTCGTCCCCAAGAAATTCTTGGGTCTTTGGAAGAATCACGAAAGCGTTTCCAGATAAAAAAGGACTGGTAAGACATGTGTTGGTTAAAACTAAGACCAATACCTTGGAAAGGCCTATTGACAAGTTGTGCATTATCTGTGAAATGGACTGTTAACTACTCAAATATTAAGGAGTGTTTCTCTACCATACAAAGAATATGGGCATTTCAGAAAATAGATAATAAACACTCATTGTCTTTAAAGTGAAGCATAATGTAGATATTATTTCAGCATGGCTCTATTGTTTTCGTTAAAAAGGTAATTGTCAGTCTGCCTGCCTGTCAATTAGGGGCCGGTATGTAAGAGCCATATTTCATATTTCAGAATTTATATTTTCACATTTTTATTATGTAAATTTGGTACAATAATTGTTCTTGTTAGTAAGTAATTTACTGTTGAATATATTTATTTGGATTGTATTTGTTCTTACTGCGCATGTTCAGTGTCGTCATCTTTTGTAGTTCAAGTAAAAAGATATTGACGCACATGCACAAGTTCTGACGAACGGTGGGAGAACACAAGCTTTTGACCGTTTCATAATTGTATATGATATAGCATAAATTTGGCTTACAAGTACAGTATCTCTACAAATAAGTTGTTGAGAAGATATCGCTGAACAAGAGGATTATGTTGTATTTGAGAAATGTGATTCTTTATTGAATTGGAAGAATAAACCACGATAAAGGAAACTATGGACTTCGAGTGATGAATACAAGCTAGGAAGATACGCGTCAAAACGTGTGGAATAACTAAAAGATATTCACATGTCCCATACAGATGCTTTATGCAAATGTATGTTTATTATTAGTGAAACCATACTCAACATAGAGCATGAAGACTAGACATGTTTCATAGGTCATAGATGTTTTTCAAAGAACTTGTTCATGTCTATTAGACACATGAAAAAAGAACATAGTGGTAACCAGGTCCCCTTAACTTCTCTTTATTTGCACTGAGCAATTTACTTAGACAAGCCTGTTTATATTTTCGCAGGTCAGGGCAGCTCACTTCTTCTGAACATGCAAAATGTACATTTATTATTTATTATTACATTTGTTTGCCTCTCTGTGCCCACATACTGTATTTTGATGCAGCTAAATTCTCAATAAAACTGTTTTCATTTATATATTTTACTGTTCAACTTCAGCACCTACGAAATTAGTACCGTTGTCACTTCTCATGATTGACACCTGACCCGTGCTGCACACAAAGCGTCGGATGGCATTTAAACACGAGTCTGTGTCCAATGTATGTGCAACTTCAGTATGCACAGCTCTTGTTGTCAGGCAGGTAAACAATACCCCATATCTTTTAACATTACTTCTACCTTGTAGATCAAACGGTCCAAAGTAGTCAACCCCGACATTGGTGAAAGGTGGTTGATCTGGTATTATTCTGTCGAGTGGCAGCTCTGACATTTTCTGCTCTGCAGCCTTTACTCTGATCTTTCTACATGTCACACATCTGGAGAGAAGCTTCCTAACAATGGAGTTTGCAGAAGGAAGCTAGAATTTTTGTCGCAACTTTGAAAGCATATAGGTCCTTCCGCAATGTCCAATTCTCTCATGAATGTCTCTTAAGATTAAAGTTGTGACATGTGAGTCTTTGGGTATAATGATGGGATGCTTTACATGCTCAGACATTGCAGATCTTCCAAGACAACCTCCAACTCTTAGCAATCCATCCTGAAGTGTTGGATCCATTTTAGAAAGGCAACTGTTCTTTTTCACAGATGGATTACCTTTTTGCAACATGGATATTTCTTCTTTGAATCTTTGACTTTGAGTAAACTTGATGATCTCATTTTCAGCCCTTGTTAAGTCCTGCATTGTTAGAGCCTTGCAGTTTTCCGCTGTGGAATTTGTTTTACAACTCCAAACTTCTCTGTTTTTGACTGTTATTTGATTGCTGCGCTGTATAAGCATGTCTTTGAAACGAAGGATCCATGCCACGGCTCTCTTTAATTTGTACCAATCGGAGTAGTAATTGATCAATTTGTTCACAGCATCTGTGCAATCCACTGCACACACAATATTTACTGAGGCTGAGTGTTTAACCTCACTGTTATCCACATTTGTTGATAGGTCATGATTTGTCTCTGGCCACTTGCTTTCTGGTTCTTTGAGAAAAGAAGGACCATTGATCCAGCTCACATTTTTCATGAACCTTTCACAAGTCCCCTGGATGCACAATCAGCAGGGTTCATTGAGGTATTGACGTACCTCCACTGTTGATTCTCGTATAATGGCAATTCTGTTGGCAACAAACGTTTTGAAACGAAGACCTTCATTGTCAATATATCTCAAAACAGTGGTGCTGTCAGTCCAGAATACAGAATATTCTAATACATGCAATTCTAGTTCCAGTTCATCTTTCAGCATCTTGTCTGTTCTAACAGCAACAACTGCAGCAGTCAACTCCATACGTGGAATGGTGATCTGCTTCAATGGTGCCACACGAGACTTTCCCATCATGAAGGCACAATGTGAGAGTCCATCAGCATTTAACAGTCTGAGGTATGAAACAACTCCATATCCCACCTCGCTAGCGTCTGAGAAGTGATGTAGTTAGAAGTGGACACTCCAAAGTCAACTGGTTTTATA
>JADLZN010004679.1:0-32500 GCA_018155175.1 Sinocyclocheilus anophthalmus
AGAGAGAGAGAGAGAGAGAGAAAGATCTGTCACAGCACCGCTCGTCCAGTGTTTCTGTCACGACTCGGTGTTTGTGTGTCTCTACCTCCGTCTGACAGACGCACGAGTCCGGCGAGAATCAGCCAGATCGCCACACCGCGGAATCTGCCCGGTGCTGAGCCCATTCTGCCGCCGCTCACGGACAGAGCTCAGAATCCGCGCACGACTCGCGATGATCTTAATGTAGATGTTTTCTTCCAACGGACTGCAAGCGGACAGATTCGGCTTCCGGTTCCGGCGCAGCTACGGCGAGCGAGCGAGTCACGCTGGTTATTCAAACAACACGCCGAAACGGGTCGACTAATAATAATACACCGTTTATTCCTCAAGGGGCGTTTGACGGCCAAGATGCGATTTTGTGTTGAAATTTGAGCACTAACTCAGAAACGAGAAAGAGAATCCGCCTCATAATGCGGTTCAACACAAACCACTGTGATTGGTCCATCCACAGACGGTCCACGTGTGGTTTATCCGACTCCTCCGTGCGCTTCTGTGGATGGACCAATCACAGTGGTTTGTGTAATTTAAAATAAGGTATCTTGGAGAGGTCAAGTCAAGTCACCTTTATTTATATAGCGCTTTTAACAATACAGATTGTGACAAAGCAACTGAACAGCATTAATTAGGAAAATAGTGTCAATAATGCAAAATGACAATAGTAAACACTCATTTTTCAGTTAAAGACAAAGTTCATCATTGAATTCAGTGATGTCAAAATCCAGCTCATTTTAAATAGTATCTTTGCAATCAAGTCAAATGTATCGCTGGAAATGAAGTGTCCCCAACTAAGCAAGCCAGAGGCGACAGCGGCAAGGAACCAAAACTCCATCGGTGACAGAATGCAGAAAAAACCTTGGGAGAAACCAGGCTCAGTCGGGGAACCACAGTTATCTCTGACCAACGAAACCAGCAGTACAATTCCAGGCTGCAGCAAAGTCAGATTGTGCAGAGGACTCATCTGGTTCCAACAATCCTTTAATGGATTTGAATATTAGAAGCGTAGTAGCTGTGTTATGTGAAGCCAGGTTAAAGAGAGGGTCTTATAGATTTTAAACTGACGAGGGGTCTGCTCCCGAACAATGTTAGGTAGGTTTTCCAGAGTTGGCACTAAATGGTCAAGTCAGTTATTTGTACAGCGCTCTTCACCAATACAAAAATCATTGCCAAAGCAACTACAGCACAATTAAGTTTCTACAATATTTAGTGGTAGCTTATCATTGGTGACTGTCAGTTTATGTACATATGGAAGAAATGTACGGAAAAAATCAATTAAAGACGTAATCAAACAGACGATGAACACTATTAACAACAATTATTATATGATGCAATCAAACTTATAGCAAAATGTGGTAGTTCTGTATGTTGTTTCAGGGTTGGCATCATCTGAGGTTCTCTGAGGGGTTGGCATCATCTCTTCTCAGGTGTCTGGATCCAGACTGAAGCTTGTGTAAAATCCTAGTTACCACGGGATGTCAATCCCAGCAGAAACAGAGAAACACATAGAGACATAATTAGTGTAGCTGCTATTCCAACCAAGCAAAGATGATGTGTTCAACCCAAGAAAAAGAATGATAATGTGCATTTGATCAGATATAACTGCAGTACAAGATTATTTGAATGCTTGGCCAAAGAGATGTGTCTTTAATTAGATTTAAACAGAGAGAGTGTGTCTGATCCCAGAACATTTATCAGGAAGGCTATTCCAGAGTTTGTGAGCCAAATGTGAAAAAGCTCTACCTCTTTAGTGGACTTTGCTATCCTAGGAACTACAAAAAGTCCAGAGTTTTGCGACCTTAGAGAGCAGGATGGATTGTAGCGTGGTAGAAGACTCGTTAGGTACGCAGGAGCTAACCCATTAAGGGCCTTATAGGCAAGTAATAATATTTAGTAACTGATACGGAACTTAATAGGTAGCCAGTGCAGAGACTGTAAAATGGGGGTAATATGATCATATTCTTGACCTGGTAAGGACTCTAGCCGCTGCATTTTGGACAATCTGTAGCTTGTTTATTGAAGATGCAGGACAACCAGCTAGCAGTGCATTACAATAGTCCAGTCTAGAGGTCATGAATGCATGAACTAGCTTTTCTGCATCAGAAACAGGTATCATGTTTCGTAACTTGGCAATGTTTCTAAGATGGAAGAATGCCGTTTTGGTAACATGGGAAATATGATACAAAAGAGGTGAGGTGTCCAAGTCGCAACATCTAACTACTGGGGTGCTTTAGGGCTCAGTTTTTGGACCACTTCTCTTATCTGTCTACATGGCATCACTAGGTTCAGTCATTCAGAAACATGGCTTTTCATATCACTGCTATGCTGATGACACTCAACTCTACCTCTCATTCCATCCTGATGATCCGACGATAGCTGCTCGCATCTCAGCTTGTCTAACAGACATTTCTTGCTGGATGACGGACCATCACCTTCAACTCAACCTGGCTAAGACATAACTGCTTGTGGTTCCAGCAAACCCATCACTTTATCACAATTTCACCATCCAGTTAGGCACATCAACCATAACTCCTTCAAAAAAAAAACAGCTAGAAACCTTGGAGTTGTGATTGATGATCAGCTGACTTTCTCAGAAAACATTGCTAAAACTGCCCGGTCCTGTAGATTTGCTTTATACAACATAAGGAAGATCAGGCCCTTTCTTTCAGAACATGCTTCACGACTCCTTGTTCAAGCTCTTGTTCTGTCCAGGCTGGACTCTTGCAATGCTCTCTTGGCAGGTCTAACAGCCAGTATAGGAAAAAAAGAACCCCTGCTATGTGTACTGCGTTAAGCTAACCGAGACTTGTCACAACACTTACATTTTATTGCTCTTTTGTTGTTTTGATTGCTTCTATTGTCCTCATTTGTAAGTGGCTTTGGATAAAAGAGTCTGCTAAATGACTGAATGTAATTTATACCTCAGTCGACTTTCATGTTGAGGTCAAAACATACCTTTAATCGATATCAAAAAGTAAAACTATGAAATCAATGTGGTATTTTTCTTTGATTGTAAAATATGGGCTATTCTTGTGTTCTTATATGTAGGCCCATTGTTTACGTTGTACACTTCTTTAAAACCATTAACGCAAAATAAAATAATATAGTTATTCGGTTATTGGTGTAAAATGAAATAAACAGCAATAAGACTTCCTTGATGTAGTTACAATTTAATAAAACATACACAAACATGTATTTCTTCATATTGTAACTGTATTACAAAGTAAATGAACAAGGAAAAAATAAAAGCCCACGTCACTGATTATATGAATGTAACAAATATTGAACATAAACCTGCTCTTAATGCCACACATTGCTACTAACAGGCTACGCACTACTCACCTCAAATCATCGTGATATTAAACCATAAGAAGATTTTTACATCACTTGTTCACAAGATGCTGACAGCATTCCCACACCAACAATAATCATCAGAGTCAGAATAAGCAATACAATACAAAAGGAACTATTACAAGACGTGTGGTGATTGACGTGTGTAATTACAGAGCGTGTGTGTCATGTTTTCATCACATCTCCAGTCACGGACCCCTGACCATGCACACGCTAGAGAGAGCTGCTGGAGTTCTTTGGTGGAGTGCTGGAATGGGAGAAACACGCTTCAATGAAACTATTGCACTCGTTATTGTGTCACTATGTAAATCAAGCTTAAGAAACGAGCCCACGAACAACCCAACATGACATGCAATGGACATTCAGAGTGACCACAGAGCACCAGAGACGTATTTACAGCTTCAGCTGAGGGAGAAACGGCCAGACGGCCTGCCATGGTCAGCAGAGTCCAGTGACCTGTGTGTGTGTGTGTGTGTGTGACAGACGAGTTCAGGAGTTCAGGAGTATGATGGCAGAGAGCTGTGGATGGGTACTGGCAGAGCGTTTCTCGACTGACCGCCGTCTGGACACATGGCCGCCGGGGAAAAGGCCTCCGATGGCATGACGCTGATCGGCGGCGGGGCTTTTTGGTTTCTTACGGGGAAGCCGCTGAGGAGGAACGGCGGAGCTTGAAACAGCATTTTTGGCGTTCTAGATGAGGAAGAAAAACGGACATGATTTCATGAAGACACACGATCCAAGCCCAATGAAAAGCAGCCAAACACTAACAGAACATGCACTGATGGAAAACACTGCCGAACATTAAAGAGTTCATTCACAGAACTTTCTTCAGACTGATTAAGCTCCAATAAGTGCCTCATCAATCCTCCCGGGAAGTTCGTATATCTGAGTTGGGAAATTGTAATTATGATGTCAGGTGTGTTCAGATTACTTTGGTCGGAGAAAGATGGCGATGTACTTTTTCGATGTTTTTATTCAATTTATGAAGGTGCTGTAAAGCAAACTGTTATATATTTAGTTGTTCACGAGTTCGCCTGCCCATCCAGCCCTGATGGGTTAAAGGGATAATTCACCCAAAAATGAAGATTCTGTCATTAATCACTCACCCTCGTGTCGTTCCAAACCTGTAAGACCTTCGTTCATCTTCAAAACACAATTTAAGATATAAATTATGTCATTGTTTTCTTTGCGTACAAAAAGTATTCTTGTAGCTTTGTAAAATTATGGCTGAACCTCTGATGTCACATGGGTTATTTTAACGATGTCCTTGCTACGTTTCTGAGCCTTGATCGTGTTAGGATCCTTAATGTCTATGGGAGGGTCAGAGAGCTCCTGTTTCTTTAGAGAAAATTATTATTTTTCCTATTTTCCAAAATAGAGTGTTGTGAGCATTACTGCGTACACACGTGACATAATGAGTGTTTAATTCACACTGGAAGCCGGAGGGCGCCCTCCTGCAGAAACTCCACACATGCATACTGACCACGCTCCAGGAAATCCCTAATATGGACAAAGCTATGCAGTTACTGCTGAATAAAACATACGATTACACAAAATATATGGTTTATCTGTGTGCTTCAAGCAATCTTTATAATGAAAAGCTAAACGACAAAGCATTTATCACTGTATATAATACTATCATTCTTTAATATGAAACCACGTCTGGTCACAAAAAGAAGTTATTTCAAACACTCAACTATGTTATGAAGTTAATATGGAGAAAAAGCACTTCAATAAATAATATCTTTGTTGGACAACATATTTGTAAACGACTCATACACATCATGTAAAACTGTATCGCACACGTGCTACTGTACTACATTTATACAGCCCTGACCAAACCAGTTCCAGACTGCAGAAGGAGCTCCTCGTTTAGCGATAAACTCCTCCTCAATTTCACATCTGCCTTCCGCAATGCTGCTCCGCACGGTCACACACAGAAATATGTCAACAAGACTTTATCATTATTATCGCAGGAAGACTAATTCTTATCGTGGGGAGGATTTTTACCGGTATATCGCAAGCGATAAGATATCGCCCATCCCTAGCGGTGGCTCGAACCCGAGGCTCGGCTTTAGCGCTGAGTTCAACTCCCCATAGCGGTTCTGCCCAGAGAGAGAATAACAGAAATGCAGGAGGAGCTGGGGAGGTGGAGGGGTGCTGGGACTACTGCTTATAGAGGCTCGTGATGATGATTGACAGGACTGAATGATTAGGCTCCTCCTGAACCTACGTTTGGAACTTCATTAATTGTTCAATACTTTTGTTTTGTACATTTGCCTTAGATTTTTAAGTTTAATTGTAAATTTAATTTAAATTAAACAAATAATTTAATTATAAGTTGTAAGTCACTTTGGATAAAAGCGTCTGCTAAATGACTAAATGTAAATCCTGAATTCAGGGATTAGAGGAAGATTCTATTTTCACACTTATATTCACAACACTGCAGTGGTGTCCATGTGCGATAAACTCGTAAATACAATCTTTACAACTTGACTTGAACACAGCATTTTGTGTTACACACAGAAGCAGAAAGCTTGATTGAGGATGCATTAAGGGTAAAGGAATAGTTCAGCCAAAATGAAAATGTGCTGAAAATGTCCTCACCCTCAGGCCATCTGAGATCAGGATGAGTGTGTTTCTTCATCAGGTTTGGAGAAATGTAGCATTGCATCAGTGTCTCAGCAATGGATGCTCTGCAGTGAATGGGTGCCGTCAGAATGAGAGTCCAAACAGCTGATAAAAACATCACAATAATCCACAGCACTCCAGTCCATCAGTTAACATCTGGAGAAGACAAAAGCTGAAACACATCCAGCATTAAGATGTTTTTTAATTAAATATGAGTCCATAATCCATAATAACGCTTCCTCCAGTGAGAAAGTGCATCTGCTGTTGTCCTTCAATCAGAATCCAGCCCATATGGTTTAGGGTTGTTTTTAAACGCTGATGATTGTGCAGATTTCTCTCCTGATTCACACCAGAACACTGACTCACTGGAGGAAGCGTTATTATGGATTATAGACTCAATGTATTTGAGTTAAAAACGTCTTAATGCTGGATTAGTTTCAGCTTTTGTCTTCTCCAGATGTTAACTGATGGACTGGAGTGCTGTGGATTATTGTGATGTTTTTATCAGCTGTTTGGACTCTCAATCTGACGGCACCCATTCACTGCAGAGCATCCATTGCTGAGACACTTTTCTACAACCTGATGAAGAAACAAACTCATCCTGATCTTGTACAGCCCTGAGTATGAGCACATTTTAATCTAGGCTGAGCTACTGCTTTAATGTAATACGAGGAGTGAAGGGTGCTGTTACTCTGTGGTCGTCTCCTCCTTCAGAGCAGCGTCACAGGCTCCAGGTTTGTGCATGATGCTGTAGGGAAACGCGGCTCCGCTGCAGGCGCTGTAGCTCAGTTTGCTCAGGCGCGACTGGCTCCTGATGCTCCCCGGCGGGCGACCGGGACTCACTTTATACCCTGCGGCTTTGGTGGTGCCTAGTGGCCGCCCCGGACTGGTCTTGAAGCCAGCGGCCCTGGTGGTGCCCAGAGGTCTGCCTGTGCTGGTTCTGTATCCGGCTGATTTGGTGGTGCCCGCCGGACGCCCGCGTTTCCCAGACCTCCCGGACGCACTCTTCTTCTTGGAGTCGCTGCTCTTGTCGTTGGCCTGAGCAGTGGCGGGCCCCGGGGACAGCGGTGGCTCCTCGCGGCACGGCGTGGGTTTGAGGATGGCTGGAGGAGGCAGGTAAGCGAAGCACATCTGCCGAGGCTGCTGCGGAGGAGAAGACTGATAGAACTTGGTGGGGCACAAATCAAAGTGGCTTGGCGAGAGTCTCCCGTCCTCGGCTAAACACGACGGCCTGCTGTCCACACAGAAATCACTGCCGGCCCCGGGCCCCTGACGCATCATCTTCTGCTGACAGACGCCAGGAGAGAGAGGATAAAGATCCCATGAAACCAGACTCTTTTTTACTGCTTTTAACGCATATATATGTGTGTGTGACCCTGCAGCACAAAAGCAGTGTTAAGGCGCTGGCGGATATTTGTAGCAATAGCCAAAAATACGTTGTATGGGTCAAAATTATAGATTTCTCTTTTATGTCAAAAAAATCATTAGGATATTAAGTAAAGATCATGTTCCATGAAGATATTTTGTAAATGTCCTACTGTAAATATATCAAAACTTAATGTTTGATTAGTAATATGCATTGCTAAGAACTTCATTTGAACAACTTTAAAGATGATTTTCTCAATATTTAGATTTTTCATAATTTCAAATAGTTGTATCTCGGCCAAAAATTGTCGATCCTAACAAACCATACATCAATAGAAATTGTTTTATTCAGCTTTCAGATGGTGTATAAATCTCAATTTAAAAAAATTGACAATTTGACTGATTTTTTGGTTAGGGGTCAAATAGGTCTGTTAGGGCGGAGACATTACAGCAAAACAATGTGTTTTCATGCAAACGGTCATTTCTGAGTTAGATTTTGTATGTGTTTTTCAGACTAGTGGGAAAAAACATCCAAAATACCATTTAAGCATTTATATGATCAATTTCAAACTTTATGTTGCCAATCCCAATCCCTATCTTTAAAGGGGTCATGACACGAGAAATCAAATTTGCCTTGATCTTTTGGCATATAAGAGATCTTTGTACCATTAAAACATCCTGCGCGTTTCATAGCTTAAAACGTCCTCCTCATTATAAAACAGCATTTAATTAATCAAGCTCCGGAAATGGCTCGTTTGGATCTGAGGTGCATGATGATATCACAATGATGAGGAGCAAACATTTGCATAAACACGCCTCCAGAGCAAGACATCGTCCAATAGTCTTCTACTCAGCATAGGCCCCGCCCACTGGGGGGTTCAGTCGCTAAACGACTGAAGGATTTTGTTTTGTAATCGAGGCACAGTGTCACAAAGAAGCATTTGTTGAAAGCTGAAGCGGAACTAGATCTGACTGCAGCTGCATCACAAACCAATTTCATAATGCTTTGTCTGGAAATGACCCTTTTATTTTGATCATGTTGTCAAAACAGGCAATAGTGAGGGCCGTTGATACCGTTTCCTATGCAGTGATGCTAGCCAATCATAACAGCGGCTGATTACTGACGAGCCTTAAAGGACACGCCCCTAAAAACAGCTGGTTTCAGAGAGAGGGTCAGAATGAGGGTTGAATATTATCATTTTCCCACATATTTATGTTTATTTATGCAAAAAACTTTATTAACATTATAAGTAAACCTTGAGGAACATATTAAAATAATTAAAAAAATCAATGTCATGACCCCTTTAAAGAGTTTGTTCTCTAACAAACACCAAACTTTACAGTTTTATTCCTCTCTATGTTCTGAAGGTTTGTTCGTATTTCGTTCACACTGATCTACACAGCACTTTACTGATAAAAACATGTTTGTTTTCTGTCTGTTGACAGTACAGTATTTTCTGATTTATGGAGTGATTAAAAAGAGAAATCCAAAATGCACTCTGGAAAAACCTTTAATACATGTCAACAAAACAAGAATTACGAACATGGCTTTATCCTAGATTTAGACTTCTGTTCTCAAACATGAGCATATGTAATCAGATAATGCCATATTTGCATATTCAACGTTTTACTCTGTATAGTGTCCTGCCTTAAAGAGCAGTCAGAATGATCAACTTTCAGGATGCATCTTCATCATCATCATCATCATCACAGAAACTGATTTCACGGATCTTCAAGTGTTTGGTGTTAAACTCAGCAGCTGGAGCTCTTCATGAAATATTCTCTCTGTGTGTAAATGCATGTTTCAGAAGCTCTTATAATATTCAGTCAGGGCTACATTAGCATGCATCGCTTTAACTGTGACATGAAGATCATACAGGAGGCACACAACTCTCACACATGACCAGGCCCTTCATCCTCCAATAACAGAGAGAGAGAAAATAATCAAAGAAATAAAAGGTTTGTTATAAAACAGCTTTCAGTCCATGCACAGCTGCAGAAACAGCATGGGGTGTAAAGAGACGATCAGTGACTGTACCTCGCGGTAATGTCGACACTGGAGCGCAAAGGGTTAAATGTGACATTTTTGTCCCATTTTGGTGCTACAGATGAATTATGACCGATTATGATCGAAGCTCGTCGAATAAAACACAAGAGACTGACGTTCACCTCGATGTTCAGAAAACGTGTCAAAGCTTTCTTCGTAATTTTAGGAGATGCTTTAGAAATCAGCGTCAGCCATTGGTATTAAATATTAATAAATCAAAAGGATAACGCGCATGCGCACTGAGCTGCATTGACAGCGAGGGAGAGTAGAATCCATCTGACACGATGGATATAGATAATACTTCTTCTAGTTCAAGTCTTCACTCTTTAGCTCCAAATCAGCGTTTGAACGCGTCTGTGCGTGCTGTTACTCGGACGCATATCATTGTTGAGACTGATGCAGAGACGCTGCTGACAGCTGTTACTTTACTCCGCGCTGCGCAGGATGGACCAATCACAGCCGTTTGCGCTGCAGCAATTACACCAGCGCTGAGATTGATCGATGACACTCGTTACATTACAACGCTACATTTTTATAGATACACCTTATTTTGCTTGCTTTTTTTTCAGCAGTTAATCAGTAAAATCACCAGAGCTGGGTGGATTACTTACAAATTGTAATCCTTTACTGATTCCAAATTACATGACAAAAATTGTAACGTAATCCATAACATTACACATTTAAGGTTATGTAATTAGATTACTTCCAGATTACTTTTGACCTAAGTCGTTTATCACATTGATTTAAATAGCATTGTACCATACTGATATAAAAATACATACACCATATTTTCCAATTGTTGTCAACTTAATGAAGTGCATTAAACATTATATTACATCAAGGTTTCCCAAACTGGGTTTGTGAAGGAGCTGCAGGGGGTTTATGAGTTTAAGGAAAAGCTACTAATTTTCCTTACACCTGAAGTCTCGCACATTACATCAAAAATAATGCGGATATGCAAATGTCCCAACTAAAGCAAAACGTCTTGAGATTTATAACGGGATGGCCTGAAGGGGCCTCGCTTGGAGTAACAATATTCACATAGGTTTAATTCAGTGAACTAATTCCTTTTAAAAACTATCTGCAGCCCAATCAACATCGTTCTAAGCTCAGGGCTGCAGAAAGAGTACGGCGCAAATCAAAAAAATCCTACTGACCTTCATGTGTATCAGTCACTCCTCTCTTCCTTCTCTGCTAATGTCTCCACGGCTAAAATGACATACTATCATAACAAAATTAACAATTCGTCAACTCTTGCATGCTCTTTAAAACATTTTCCTCCCTCCTTTGTCCTCATAGGTCCTTCAAGATATCTTGGAGAGTTGAGGTGTCCAAGTCGCAGCATCTTCGTAGCGTGGGTGGGGGGGTGCCGGGGGGTCAGGGGGCTCAGTTCTTGGACCTCGTCTCTTCTCTGTCTACATGGCATCACTAGTTTCTGTCATTCAGAAACATGGCTTTTCAAATCACTGCTATGCTGATGACACTCAACTCTATCTCTCATTCCATCCTGATGATCCGACGATAGCTGCTTTGCTTTTTTTCTGCTTGCATCTCAGCTTGTCTAACCGACATTTCTTGCTGGATGAAGGACCATCATCTTCAACTCAACCTTGCCAAGACAGAAGTGCTTGTGGTTTTAACAAACCCATCACTTTATCATAATTTTACCATCCAGTTAGGCTCATCAACCATTACTCCTTCAAAAACAGCCAGAAACCTTGAAGTTGTGATTGATGATCAGCTGACTTTCTCAGCCCACATTGCTAAAACTGCCCGGTCCTGGAAAAAAAAAAAAAAAAAAAACAGATTTGCTTTCTTCAACATCAAGAACATCAGGCCCTTTCTTTCAGAACATGCTTCATACGACTCCTTGTTCAAGCTCTTTTTCTATCCCAGGCTGTACTATTGCAATGCTCTCTTGGCAGGTCTTCCAGCCACTTCTATCAAACCTCTACAATTAATCCAGAACGCGGCAGCAAGATTAATTTTCAACGAGCTGAAAAGAACGCATGTCACCTCTGTTCATCAATTTGCACTGGATACCAGTAGCTGCTCGCATTAAATTTAAGGCATTAATGTTTGCCTACAAAACCACCACTGGCTCTGCCCCCCTTTACCTAAATTCATTACTTCAGACTCTAGAAGCTTGCGTTCTGCAAGTGAGCGACGCTTTATTGTTCATCACAAAGAGGCACAAAATCACTTTCACAGACTTCTACATTAACTGTTCCCTCCTGGTGGAATGACCTGCCCAACTCAGTCCGAGCAGTCCTTAGCTATCTTCAAGATTCGGTTAAAAACACATCTCTTCTATCTTTATTTGACCCTCTAACTCTAGCACTCTCTATTCTAATTCTATTCTTTAAAAAAAGTCCCCTTTTAGACTTGCACTCTATTCATTTACTAACTGCTTGTTTTCTTTAAAAAAAAAACCGAACACTTGCTTCTCTATTATTTTTGTATTCTATTTGTTTTCTTTTTATTTATTATACAATTAACAAAAACAAAAAAAAGGCCTCTAACACTAGCTCGCTCTATTCTTTTTCTAATGGTTTCTTTTTATTATATACGTGCTCCGTGTACTGCATTAAGCTAACTGAGACTTGTTATAGCCTCGGATTCATTGGCTCCCCGTTGTTGTTTTGATAGCTTCTGTTGTCCTCATTTGTAAGTGGCTTTGGATAAAAGCTTCTGCTAAATGACCGAATGTAAATCACAAATGTAAAAGTAAAAACTGTGAAAAGCTTGAGGAGAAATGACTGATATTACAGAATCATACGGACAGAGCACAAGGAAAAAACACTTTATTTCCAAATGACGTTCACTGTCCAATTACATGGAATTTTCTAAAACATTCAACATCACTGATGCAAACTACAAGAAACAATAGGTAAAAACGTCCAGATAAATGAAGCTCACATAACAGAAAGCATTGTGTGATAAGGTAAGAAACGTCAGCGGTCGCCTGTCCTCCGCCTTCGGCTACAGAACCTTGTATCGGCTCTTGCTGGTGGGCTGGTAGGAGTTTTGCTGAAAGCAGAGAGAAAGATGATTCAGAATGAGACTGCGCTAGTTCAGAAAGGATCAGTGAGGATGAACTCACCAGACGGATCAGCTCTTCTTTGATCAGCCGTGTGATTTCTGCTTTGGCCTTCTGCACGGCCAGTTCATTCGCACCTGACAACAACACAGACTGCTTTAGTGACACGAGAAGACCAGCGGTGCTCTGGGAACCGGCGAGCACACTTACTCTCGATGGCCAGGTAGATCTTGCGCTCTCCCTCTTTGGGCTCTTTGCCCGGTGGGAAGTATGTTCCTCGGATAGTGATGGCCGCCTCGGAATACTCGCCGATGCGCTGAAGAGCCTCCTTAGACGTCACCTTCCACCTCGCCGTCTGCAAAACAAACACTGTCAGCTGTCAGAAAACACACACACTTGCACTCGCATGCAAACTCGCACGCACACAAACACGCACTCACAAACCCACACACAGAGACACACACACAGAGACACACACACACACACAGAGACACACACACACACACACAGACAACACACACACACACACACACACTCACACACACTCACACACACACACACACACACAGAGACACACACAGACACACACACACACACTTGCACTCGCACGCGCACTCGCACGCACTCAAACACGCACTCACAACCCCCACAAGATACACACCACAATGACCACACACACTCGCCACTGCTCACTCGCCGCACACTTGCACGCACACAAACACACACACAGAGACACACACAAACACACACACACACACACACACACACACACACACACACAGGCACAGGCACAGGCACAGGCACGCACACACACACGCTGAGAATACATCAGTGACAGGCTTTCATGAAGTTAAAGTGACAAAGAACAAGAATGATGGTAAGAGTGATGAGTGTAAGCAGCGTCTGCAAACTGTCTGAGAATATGCTTCATGTCTACATACTTATGCAAACCATTTTATTTAATGCCATGTCAGCATCTTAGGCTATTTTCATGGCAAAAACGGGAAAAAATACAAGTATAACAAATACAATTAAAACTAGCTAACAATGAACAATACATCTGTTGACAGCATTTATTAGCCTTTGCTAGCATTAGTAGTTCATGTCAGCTCAGGTTCATTAACCCTCATCATAACACATTTAGTCTGTTTCCAAGAAGAGATCTATAAAAAAAAAAATCACGTGCATATTTTTTAGTAAGGGAATGAAACTCAAAACACAAGACCCTCAGAATAGACAATATAATTCTAAAGAATCAGAAAAATAATGTGACATGTTTCGTGTTCGGCTTGTTTTGACCCGGGTAAATACGGAGAACCATTAGATGTTAAAACTACTTTATGTAAAATTGTCTATGAAGTTATATTAGTGTCGTTAAAAAACACTCTCACAATTTTAGGACTGAAGTTGGTCAATAAACAATGCGTCACCTATTGATGAACCATTGCTGCATGAAAAAAATAATCTCTTTCCATATGTTCAACCAATAATAAAAAAAAAATTATATATATATATATATGTGTGTGTGTGTGGATGTGTGTGTGTATATCTCTGCATCCTAGCATTTTTGGTGTGGTTCATGTGAAATTTCTAAAAATTTATCTTTTTTTTAAACGGATAAAAAGGGGTAAATGCAGCAATAACATGATAATAACACGGTAACGTTCGAAAGGTTTTGATATTCACTCATTAATGAGAAGTTGCTGATCAGATACAGTATGGTTTTAGGCTTCATTTACACAACAACGATGTACTAAAAACAGTTCTCAGAATAAAATCTATACACACAGATCCACGGTTGTGTAAATAAACGCATAAAGTTTTTAGTGGAAAACGGTGTCGTATAAACGCGCCCTTAAGCTGGAAAATATTAAGTTATGACTATTTTATAACATAACGACATAGCATAGAAAATAGCATACAGATTCTGAATGCATTATGAGAGTTAAATAATATTCGTCATAATAATAATAGAATAGAATAATATTTGAATATGAATTAAGATTAAGCTGAATGCTTCAGATTGTTATTTCATGTGAACAGACGGAAGCGTGTTGTAGAGTGTGGCTGTATTTTCAGATGCGTTCTGAGACCTGAGGGAAGTCGTTGATCTCCAGCTCCTCCTCGTATCTCTTGACGGTGTCCGTGGCCTCGGCGGCCTGCCGCTCCTCCTCCAGCTTCTCCACCGGAGTGTAGTTCAGTTTAGCGTTGATCTTCTCCGCCTGCTGCTCCGCGATGGTCTTAGCCGAGACGGAGGGCGCGATCATCGTCCCGCCGCGCAGGATAGCATTTGTGGCCTGCTGCATCACATCCTGAGATCAAACACCGGACCATTAATATCAGCAGACAGTGCGATATACGTGACTCGAGCACAAAACCAGTCATAAGGGTCAATTCTTTTAAATTGAGATTTATGCATCATCTGAAAGCGGAATAAATTAGCTTTCCATTGATGTATGGTTTGTTAGGATCGGACAATATTTGAAAATCTGGAATCTGAGGGTGCAAAAAAATCTAAATATTGAGAAAATCATCTTTAAAGTTGTTCAAATGAAGTTCTTAGCAATGCATATTACTAATCAAACATTACGTTTTGATATATTTACGGTAGGACATTTACAAAATATCTTCATGGAACATGATCTTTACTTAATATCCTAATGATTTTAGGCATAAAAGAGAAATGTATAATTGTGACCCATACAATGTATTGTTGGCTATTGCTACAAATATCCCCCAGCGACTTAACACTGCTTTTGTGCTGCAGGGACACAATATGATTTGTTGTAACACAAAGTCATCTGCTATTTGTTTATTAGAAGCTTTATGTGAAAGCTAAAGCTGAAAGCGTGTCTGACCTGTGCCTCCGCGCCGAGGTTCTTCTGCGCCTGGATCTTGAGGGCCAGTTTCTTAGCGATCTCCAGTTTCTGGATGTTCCCGGCGGATGGAGCGCTCGGGCCGCTCAGACCGGACACAGAGGTCAGGGATCCGCTCATACTGACTGCAGACGCTCCCGCAGCGCCGCCCGGAGCAGAGAGATCCTTCACACGCTTCTTAGAGTTAAACATGCTCTCGATCTGCTCGTCGATCTGCAGACGCACCAGACATCAGCTGTTACACTCACTCACACTGTCACTATATCAGTCTGAATAAAGCTGTTCTGATCAGGGTTATATGAGCCGATGAGATGAACTCACGTCCAGAGCCGCATCCTCGTCGTCAGAGTCGTGCAGACCTAACGCAGCCTTCTGCAGCTTCTTCCGCTCGTTAGCCAGCACGTGCTCCGTCTCGTCAAACTTAAAGCCCTTCCCGGAGAATCCACTGCTGCTCTTGATGCTCTTCCCCTCCTGCGGAGAAACCCAACACATGATCACCGAACACCCACGGCACATATACACGATACACATGCTTTATCTGTTTGTGTCTGTAGATTTCAATTACAATCCTTAGCTTTAAAGAGATTTTTCTCTTTATGGTTTTATTCCTTTCTATGTTCTGAAGGTTTGTTCATATTTCTTTAACACTGATTTATACAACATCTTACTCCTAAAAACATAGTGAAGTGTGTTTGTTTTCTGTCTGTTGACAGTATTTTCTGATAAAAAGGAAAATGCAAAATCTCCTCTGGAAAAACCTTGAACTCAACAAAATCAAATGAGAATTATGAACCTGACTTTATCCAAAGCTCAGATTTCTGTTCTGGAAATGTATGCAAATTAGTGCATATTTACTTAGATAATGTCACATTAGCATACTTAAACATAACATTTCAGAATACAGAGCTCATTTTTATGTCTTAATGTACTGTGATGAAGTAACTGTGGAAGTATGGTGTCTTCTATGAAAGCTTGTTTCCACCACAGGGTTTTAAAAAAATGTAATTGTGCCTTTTGAGACTTTTTCTCACACAATTCAGCCCCCCCCCCCCCCACTCACTCATATTTGTTTTCCATCACATTTCTGAAAAACAAACATAAAAACTTTTGAGAAAAGAGAAAACCAATTCTGAGAAAAGTCCAACTGTGAGATAAAAACTCATAATTGTGAGAAAAGAGTCAGATTTCTGAATTCAGAAGTTTTCTCTCATACTTATTTTTTTATTCCCTCTGAATTCTGAGTTTGAACCTTTTTTCTGAATTTTTTGGTCAGTTTTATTTGTGTAATTGTGCTGGAAGTGTCTTGTCTTGAACGTGTGGAGTGCTGCGAGCACAGAAGCTCAGGAGCTCTTACAGCTTTCTGCTGCTCCTTGAAGTTGGTCCAGAGCAGCTCGAGCTCCGGCAGGACGGCCGATCCAGACAGCTCCAGCGCTTTGATGATGTCTCCGGCATAACGAGCCTGTTCTTCAGTGATGAAGGTGTACGCGTAACCCTACCACACACACACACACACACAACCACACACACACACACACACCCACACACACACACACACACACACACACACGAGAGAGAGACGTGAGGCTCGTCCTCAGCACACACTCACTCACACACTCACAGACACACACTCTCACACATACTCACACTTACTCACTCGCACACACACACACACACACACACACCTTGTTCCCGGCTCGGCCGGTGCGTCCGGCACGGTGCACGTAGTCCTCGTAGTGGTTGGGACAGCTGTAGTTGATCACCAGGATCAGCTGCTTGACGTCCAGGCCTCGCGCCGCCACAGAGGTGGCCACCAGCAGACGACACGCACCGTTCTTGAAGTCGTTGATGATGCTGTCCCTGTCGTACTGATCGATGCCTGCGCACACAGATCACACCACACACATCAGCACCGCTGGCCTGATCTACAGCGCATTACTCCAGTGAAGGGTTAACGCTTTAACTCACAGCTAGGGCTGGCCGATGTGGCAGACAATTACAATCTTGATTTTTTCAGAACTTTTGACCGATTCTCGATTCTACACGATTTTTAACTAGTCAACTTGAAAATACAACATGATTCAAGTAACATGTTCTTTATTAACCCTCTAGTTAAAGAAAACTCTATTCCGAGTGCAGCAACTAGTCTTACACATATTATATGTCCAGAAATAATAGAAGAAAATACTTTTAAAAAACTCAAAGATCAAGGTAATTCAAATTCAAAATGACTGAAGGCATAACACCAGCAGACTATTATTAGCTATAAATGTTCTGTAAAAACAGCAGCTTTCAGCCTGACACCATGATGCAAACATGAAAACATTTCCTCAAAAAACAATTTCTTTTCGACTGAAGACAGACATGAACATCTTGGATGAGAGCTGCCTGCTTACATGCAATTAACTTAATGTTTACATATTATAAAATAAAGATTGCTGCTTTATCAAATCGTGTTTCGTTCGATCCTTCGCATTTAGACTCAATCCCTGGCCAGTACACATGGTTTGTGTATCAGAGGACAGAGATGCTGACCTCCGTGAAGAGACATGCAGGGGTACGAGGCCTTCATCAGGTCTTTGAGGACGCCGTCGGCGTGCTCCTGCTTGTCCACGAAGATGATGACGGAGCCCTTCTCCTGATAGTGACCCAGAATCTCCAGCAGCTTCAGGAACTTCTTCTCCTCAGCGATCACAATCTGTGCAAGCAGCGGAAAACACAGCCTGAGCTGCAGACCACTTCATATCGAGAGGATTCGCACGAGCACGCGTTTAAATGTAAGATACACTACCGCTCATAAGTCTGGAAGAAGGGAGATATTTTACAGCATATTATACTGATTTCTGAAGATCATGTGACACTGAAGACTGCAGGAATGATTCAGCTGCGCATCACAGGAATACATTACAGTTTAACACATTCACAGAGAAAACGGCTGTTTTACTTTATAATAATATTTCACTATTTTACTGTATTTTTGATCAAATAAATGCAGCCTCGGTGAGCAGAGGAGACTCTTTCAGAAACATGAGCAAATCTTAATGACTCCAAACTCCTGTCCAGCAGTGCGTGTGGGCTATTCTACAGAACTGGTGCTGACCCACGACCGAAAACACATTTAAAAAGCATTTCAGAATTAAAATCTTAGATGTTTGCTAAGATCCTTCTATTATCTATTGAAACCCACAATAATATTTAAAATTCCAAATCATAATTTATTGGGTATTTTCAACTGTGAGCTGGCATTTTATTCCATTGTTGTTTTTAAAAATAACTTTTTGATAAAAAAAAAACAAAATTAGATTGAAATTAGATTATTTTATATAATATATATAAAAATGTGGGTATTTTATGCATTTTAAAGGGGTGGTTGACTGTTTTATTTTTCTAGCTTGATTGTGTTTATGGGGTGCACTCTAACATGTGTTAATGTGTCGGTATTTTTTAAAAACAAACGTATTTTTCACATATTTTACCTCTATTCTACACCGCTCTGTCCCTTGTCCTGTAAACACTCTGACGATTTCCTGGTTTTATGAAGCCCCGCCCTCAGAAATACACGATGGGCCCTGATTGGTTAGCTAGCCCAGTGTGTAGTGACTGGCTAAACCGCAGTGCAGTCCCAGGAAGTCACTCCCCTCACCTCAGAAATGTGCTCCGTGTATTGTACACAAACGATACTTTTGTGTCAATGAAGATTATTAAGTCTTTTTTTTGTTTCCCCCCTGTTCATCAATGCTGCTATCCTCCCATTAACTGTCGAGCCTTTAAATAATGTCTTAATTTTAAATATATATATATATATAAATATATTTAGGCTACTTGGTTTTCATGACTGTATTTTACATCAATACAAAGAGCAATGTGTAACATTTTATCAGATTTGGTCCTACACTTAATTAACTTTTATGTGTTCCCCACTAAATAATGTTGTTGTTTCACTAAATGTTTAGTTTAATGTTTTAATCAAATTATTGTGCACCCATGATTTTTCCAGAGTATCTTTTGCTGCTGAATTATCCACTAACCAAGTTTACAATAGTATTTTTCTCATAGATTATGATTATATATATTTTTTAAATAGGTTGTCTATATTTAGCAGATTGTGTTTAACACACAAGAGTGATGATCAGGTCAACACAAAACAGTATAGAAAATCTACATTGATTTAAAATCGGATCGGTTCTGAACAAATGGCATCGTTGCATCCCTACATTGAGCTTTCAGCGGCGTACCCTCGCAGATATTGTTTATGCTCAAACAGCAACATTACACACTAACTAACGTTAAAAGAGTGAAACCACAATCAACCACCGCATTAACAGCACGGCTTTCCAAAAACATTCCTATCCCTTTGCTCTCACGGAAATGAGAAATGCAGCACACAACAGAACAATAAGTCATCCGTGTGTCCTCAAAGCAGAGTTTGCGCTCCAGCAGTGGTATAATCGCACAGGTCTGCACTCACCACGTGCTGCTCCACGTCTGAGCACACCACGCTCCTGCCTCCCACCTGCACCTCGATGGGTTTGGACAGGATCCTGCGCGCCAGAGCCTCCATCGTGCGCGGGAACGTGGCCGAGAACATCACCGTCTGTCGGTCGGGCCGCACGTTATCCACGATACGCATCACCTGCAACAAACACACGGCGAGGAGTTCATCAGAGAGCCTCCACCAGACTGCTATAAAGCCGTGTGATCGTGACGTCAGCGCAAGGCACTGTGGGACTGCAGGACACGATGCTAGAGCAGGAGGCGGTTTCTGCGCTCCTTCATTCCAGTAGAGCGGGTCTTGCACGAGTGAAGCAGCTGCTAACTGTGTCTCGGTGCTTTTCACACATATTCATTATTATAGAGCGGCTTTAGGAAGATGCTTGCGGTTTACATTCATGAGTACACACAAACACAAGCCAGAGATCACCATCACAGCATAGATGACTGGCAATCTGAGGTTAAATGCACAGAAAACGCTAACAGATTCTAATAGAGAAGAGATCTTATTTTTATATATACGTCCAAGATTAATGCGGCAGATAAAACGCAAACATTAAAACTTGATCCACACAAATATTTACGTTTAATGACTTCATTACTTTAACTTGAATTTATCAAAGCACTCAAATGTAGTTAAGAGATTTAAATAATTATATTTAGATTGAAATAAATGTGCCTGCAATCAGGTTTTAGTGAGGCATTTCTGCAAATTTGTGTAGCATTGTTGCAAAAGCAGGCACTTCGAAATACCTTCAAAAATTGAATGTATTTTATAATGTTTCAAATATATATTTACAAAATATATAACAGAACTGTTGTGAGAGGAGCAGTTGGCCACTTCTCTATGGGCCTCTGGATATAGATGGGCATTACACTACTCTTTCAAACACTGTGATTTCTACAAGTTTCTCTCTAACCAGCAGAGGGCAGATTATAAACAACACACTATCCAGAAGAACAACTTAATTAATGAGGAATCATCATTTAAGTGATACAATACTGGTGTAGTTGAGGAATTTTGTGGTAAACGGGTACAAAAGTACTTCATATCTCCCAAATGTAAACATGAGAAGTAAACAAACAAAGCTATATTATTTGTATGATTAAGAATGTATATATATTTTTTTACAATTGGTCATATTGACCCCAAAGACCCTAAGTGTAAACAGGAAACGAGGACCTTATAAGGGTTAATATATATAAATATTAAAGTATATTAAATATATATAGGGAGAGCGGGGCACAAAGTAACACTTTCTGACTTTCTCAGTTTGTGTAAATCCACATGGGGTTCAGAGTATTTTTTTTTTTATCCACAGTAATTTTACACTGGTCTTGTACAAATATGTCGCTTTGTTTCATATTTACAGTGTATACGTTTTTCTTTATTTATAAGTGAAATGTGACAACATGCCCCGTGTAACGATTGTGTGACAGCTTAAAATGTTATCCGATGGAATGAAAGAAAATATACAAGACAAACTAAAACATTTTGTTAATATTTCAAATAAAATATTGGCGTTTTTTAAGAATGAAAAATAATCTGATTTTGGAGTTTGACAATGAACACATTGCAACCGTGCTTGGGACGGCCCACAGAAACCAGCCAAAATGCTTTACATAAAAAAACTGGTTAGTTTAAAACTGGTTAGGGTCTTCTGCTAGTTATCAAAGCATTAAAAACGATCGAAACTGATTGTATATTAAAATAATAGCAGATTTGTCTCATTTTAAATGAATAAAAACTAAGATGAAAAATGTACTTAAGCCAGAATTTTATGTTCAGCGATATCGTCAAAAGATTTTTGAATTTTGGCGCACATTTTTTTCTATATAATGTTGATATGGTAACTAATAAATACTGCAAATTTTGTTATGCTAGCATGTGCGGAAACATTCAAACCACGTGTGTTACAACTAACCCCGCGCTACCCTATATATATATATATACAGATAAATATTATTAGTTTTATTCTAAACGAGTGCAAGTAGTTCTCAAAAAGTATGAATGAAAATGCGATCAGTGTTGTCCTAAGTGAACTCATGTATTTTCTCTGGTGATTTGTGTTTATTGTCGCCGTATGTTTCTGAGTGGATCCTAAAATATGGCTACCCAGAATGCAATGTGACAGTTGCCCATTCTCGATTGTCAAAGCTGCTTCAGTCAGTCAAGACCAACGCCGCTCTGCGTGAAAAACTGCTTGATAACAGATTTCAAATCAGCATTAAACGGGCAACGAACTGTCTCAGCCGTATTCAAATAAAGCAATAAGCCCTGTGAAGTGCCCCGCGGAGTGCTAACCCCTTAGCTGTTATAAATACACTGTAAACCACGGCTTCACGGGCTTACTGCTTTTATAAGAACACACGTCATAATGATTCCATATACGTAGTAAGGTTTCACAAAATAAAGCAGAGCAAATAAAGTGTAATGATATTAATAAACACAGTATTCTTCCACCAAACAATGTAGCTCCTCAGAAACAGTTATGGTTGCTACAAAGTGGTTGCCGAGCAACACACAGACGTAAACAAAGGTGTGTGTTACTTTGTAGCGTCATTTACAACAGCTTCGAACGCGGCTCAGCCAATCAGAATCAAGCACCGGAACGGTTTTATAATAGTGCGTCGTGTGACAGCAGAGAGACTGACCTGCCGTTCAAAGCCCATGTCGAACATCCGGTCGGCCTCGTCCATCACCACATACGTGGCTCTGCGCAGATTGGTCACGCGACCTGCGCAACACAACAGCAGCGTGCTTAGCAGAGTGAATGCTGCAGACAGACAGCAACGTTTACTAGCAGCTCAAAGCAAACTACAGCCGGAGTCCTTCACGCAGGACTGCTTAACGTGCGTACCATCAGAGTAAAACTCACAAGAGCCACATCAAACATTAACTGAGCTGAGCCCCTGGGGGAAAAAAGAAAGGGAAAAAAGAAAAAGGAAGGAAAAAAAAAAAAAAAAAAGTGGTAATTGGAAAAAAAGGAAAAAAGGAAAAAAAAATGAAAAGTGAGACAAAAGTGCCTGGAAGAGTGACCTACGAAGGAAACATATTATAGATTACCTCGCATGTGTGGAAACACACGGCACATCCGCTCCTGCATCTAGTAGTGCGTTAGTTTTTTTCCTGAAACACTGAGAAATCCAGTCTCTAAATCTTACATTCACAACTGATGAACCATACACCTGAAAACATCAGACTAGCGTGAATCTTGTACAAGTAGCTTGTGTTAGGAGCATAAACAGCTGATAAACCTGGCAACTATTGCATGACACACGTAACACGAAAAAATAGGCATTCTGAGCGCATTTTTATATACATAAACAAAAAAGGCAGCCTTAATCTCAACTAAATTTCAGTGTTTGCACATTAAATTCAATGCATTTGTATTTGAACACATTTTAAGCAGTTTCACAGAGACGAGAAATAAAGGTGACTATACGTTACGCTCCTTATTAGTTCTGAAACTGACGCAATTGTGTGCCGAATTATATTTATATTGTTGTTTTAGAAAGATGCTTGAAGACATTTGCATTAACCAACACATGCATGGCATAGGGAAGGTAGCATTAAAAAAAGTTATACTGCAAAAATGCACAGATTCTGAAAGAGGGGATGCGGTTTCTAACAATATTATGTGTTTAGTAAAGACTAATTAAATGTGACCCTGGAGCACAAAACCAGTCATAAGGGCCAATTTTTTGAAATTGAGGTTTATACATAAGCTGAATAAATAGCTTTCCATTGATGTATGGTTTGTTAGGATCGGACAATATTTGAAAATCTGGAATCTGAGGGTGCAAAAACATCTAAATATTGAGAAAATCATCTTTAAAGTTGTTCTGATGAAGTTCTTAGCAATGCATATTACTAATCAAACATTAAGTTTTGATATATTTACGGTAGGAAATTTACAAAATATCTTCAAGGAACATGATCTTTACTTAATATCCTAATGATTTTTGGCATAAAAGAGAAATGTATATAATTTTGACCCATACCCATTCTAGTATAAGTGTGATTGTGTAAATTGTGACATTATGCCTTGATATTATAGTTTTTGTTAATATTTTGAAATAGATTTTATTTATATTTTTTCCTTTCATGTTGATTTCAGTTACAGTTTTAGTCATTTTGTTGTGTTTTTGTCATTATTATTATTATTATTAATAATAATTTTGAGTTATTTTAGTACATTAGGATAAACTAAATGAGCATGTTAACTGTTGTAAATAAAACATTTTACTTTTCTACATGTTATTTTATTTCTGTTAACATTCAACGAATGAAAATGTTTTGTATGGTTTCAGTGAGCTCTAATAACGCTGTTAACTGAAGCCGGACCACTGGCACGTACCGTTGTTGGCACCGAGCATGTCGATCATGCGTCCCGGAGTGCACACGATGATCTCTGCGCCGCGCTTCAGCTCTGCGATCTGCAGACACACGCTGGGTTAGAGCAGGTTCTGTGAGAGGTCATGAAGCGTGACGAAGCGGATCACACGCACCTGCTCGCTGATGCCGGTGCCGCCGTACACACACACCACACGCAGACCCAGAGACTTGGAGAACTTCTTGCACTCTTTGGTGATCTGCAGCGCCAGCTCTCGCGTCGGTGTCATGATCACGGCTGACGGAGAGAAACACAGACGTTACTCTGATACTTACTCTTAGCTGTTATAAATTCACTGTAAACCACGGCTTCACGGGGCTTACTGCTTTTATAAAACGGTTGTTCCATATACGTAGTAAGGTTTCACAAAATAAAACCGAGCAAATAAAGTGTAATGATATACTAAACACAGTATTCTTCCACCAATCAATGTAGCTCCTCAGAAACAGTTGTGGTTGCTACAAAGTGGTTGCCGAGCAACACACAAACGTAAACAAAGGTGTGTTACTTTGTAGCGTCATTTACAACAGCTTCGAACGCGGCTCAGCCAATCAGAGCCAAGCACCGGAACGCTCCGCTTTATAAAAACAGTTTTAGAAACTTTCCAGAATTTTTCAAATCATGCATAGAACTTTATACAGAATTGGTTCAAATCAGTTGGAAACATCTTGAAAAAAAAATTTCTTTTTCTACAAATTTTGTATGCATGCAAATTGTATAATATCGAAGGTACACATTTCTATTAATTGTGCAGTTAATTCTCATATTCTATTTTCAGAAAGATTTGGAATATTTTTCCTCTCCTCAAATTTGTCACTACCGAAACACAGAAATAATAATTTAATTAGAAGGGTTATATTGACATATTAAGGTTTTGTTTACATCTACCTTGTAAATATATTTTTTTGCTATTTTACTAAAAGTTTTAGGGTTTTGGGTTCAGGACAGCTACCTTTTAATTGAAAGTACCCAATAAATGATGATTTTTTAAATATTAAACGTACTGATATTTTAAATATTACTGTGGGCTTCAATAGATAAATAAGTTTAACTTCTGATCTGCAAATGAGTGGAAAATGTGTTTAAAAACTTAATGTCAAAGAAATTATTCAATTATCTTTTTTCACAAAATCTGTCATTTTCTGCCGCTGTTTGGATTCAGCAAAACACCCACAGATGTAGAAAACATCACATCTGTCACTGGCCATATTTCTGACCTTAGAATCAGGATTAGGCATGAAATAATGCCATTCATGTGAAAATAGGCTGTGAATCGAACACAGACTCATAATTTGGCTCAGATTCAGATAGGAATCGTGTTTGAGGAGTTTTTCTGCTGACTAAGGAATAATACAAGTCTTCACTGCACATGTGTGTCCCTGCAGCACAAAAGCAGTGTTAAGTCGCTGGGGGATATTTGTAGCAATAGCCAACAATACATTGTATGGGTCACAATTATACATTTCTCTTTTATGCCAAAAATCATTAGGATATTAAGTAAAGATCACGTTCCATGAAGATATTTAGTAAATGTCCTACCGTAAATATATCAAAGCTTAATGTTTGATTAGTAATATGCATTGCTAAGAACTTCATTTGAACAACTTTAAAGATGATTTTCTCAATATTTAGATTTTTTTGACAACGTTTTTTGATAATCGTTTCCCATCAGATTCCAGATTTTCAAATATTGTCCGATCCTAACAAACCATACACCAATGGAAAGCTAAAATGCTATGAAATGCATCATATTTACTGAGAAAGTGTGACACACTCGAACAGAACACAGATTGTTTGTGCAGTGAGCAGCTAAATCGAGTAAGAAACAGGTGTTGGGTTTTATTCCGCAGATATGAAGCAGAGCAATAAAGACGATCAGGATGAGACTCACCGATGGGTCCTTCTGCCTCTCCCACCGGCCGCTGGTCTAAGATGTGGCGAAACATGGGCAGCAGGAAGGCGATGGTCTTTCCACTTCCTGTTTTAGCGATGCCGATGAGGTCGCGTCCCGACATGATGGCTGGGATGGCCTGGGCCTGGATCGGCGTCGGCTTCTCATAGTTGTGTCTTGAAAAGAGACAGAGAGCAATAACAGAAACATTCATTCTGTCTGGTGAACGTCTTGAACACGCTCTACTCACTTCTTCATCGCGTTCAGCACTTTCATGGATATCCCACACTGCACCCACGTCTTGATGGGCTTCGGACAGCCTTTGCCTTTGACAGCGATTCCCTCCAGCTCCAGACGGTACTCATTCACCTCTGAGCAAACACATCCATGATCAGACAGAGCTGTTATCCTGAGCTGATGAGAGGATCTCCTGAATAAGGGCTGAGGTGTGTGCCGTACCTTCAGGGCTCATCCTGAACAGCTCCGGCACCTCCACATAGAAGTTCTTGCGGAAGGATTCGTACTCGATCTTCTGATGATCAACCGGCTCCAGAACTTTCCTCTGTTTGGTCTGAAAGCCTGTGAGGGCCGTCTGCAAGTCCACTTCCTCTTCCTCTGAGGAATACTACACACACACACACACACACAGAGAGAGAGAGACACACACACAGAGAGAGAGACACACACACACACAGAGAGAGACACACGCACACACACACACAGAGAGAGAGAGACACACACACAGAGACACACACACACACACAGAGAGAGAGAGACACACACACAGACACACACACAAAAACACACACACACAGACACACACACATCATACACACACACATCATACACACACACATCATATACACACACACACCACACACACACACACAGAGAGACACACACACACACACACACACACACACACAGAGAGAGAGAAGAAGACACGCACAGACACACACACACACAAAGACACACACACAGGCACACACACACACAGAGAGAGAGAGAGACACACACACACACACACACACAGAGACAAACACACACAAACACACACACACAACAAACACACACACACACCCACACACACAGAGAGAGCGAGAGACCCAACAACACACCCACACACAGTAGAAGAGAGATAAGACACCCACACGACACACACCCCAGAGAAGAGAGAGAGAGAGACACACACCAACCACAACAGCACACAACACACAGAGAGAGAGAGACACACACACACACACACACACAGAGAGAGAGAGAGAGAGACACACACACACACACACACACACACACACACACACACAGAGAGAGAGAGACACACACACACACACACACACAGAGAGAGAGATAACACACACACACACAGAGAGAGAGAGAGAGAGACACACACACACACACACACACACAACAGAGAGAAAAAAACACACACACACACACACACACACACACACACACACGCGTGTTTGTATTGAGGCATTAGGGAACTCATGTGCATATCTTTCTTGATCTGTTATTTCATGTCAGTCCAGTTTCAGCTGACCTCATTAATAATCTTTCCTGGTTAATAAAAACCTCAAACCTCTGGTTTGCCAATATAATACTTCAATAGTCAATTAGTCCTCAAATGAATGAATAATATAAATAAAATAATATTTCTTGCATAAAGAAAATTAAGCCCAACTTATTTTTTTTGCATTGAGACATTTACTCCTATTTTCGAATTACTGCAAACAAGATCCGTTTAAAAGTATTTTCTGAAATGCTATACAAACAATGAGCACATTTACGTGCATGTTTCCAAACGGACGGATCTTAAGATGATAACGCGTGTGCTCAAGCAAACACATCAACCCATCTTCCTTCCTTTCCTTTCAGCACGGATAGATTTGTACCATTTCCCAGGTTTCGCCGGCATGCAAACACTTTAACCTGCATTCTGTCGGCGTACTGAAGTGTGATACGTGACCGGAGAGTGTGCTTACCGTGGATTTAAGCGCAGTTTAACCCACAGATGACTAAACCATCACTGATATTCACATATAAACATGACATGTGCGTGTTTGGATGAGATTAATCTACTCTAAATGACAGAAACACGCGTGTGCTGATCAAGCTGTACCTCCATGGCGTCCTGGTCGTTCTCCATCAGCTCTCCTTTCTTCTTGGTGGTGTGCACCATCTTCTTCGTCTTCACAACGGTCACCACTTTGGTCACAGACACACTGCCTTTCTGCTGACACATGATTCATATTTTCAGCTATATTTGAATAATCATTTATTTAGCCTCAAGTGGAACACAAAAAAAGAAATCCACAGCACTCGTCTGCATACAGTACTGTAATCGGTTACAGTTACTGAGAAACAATGTGTAGTTAAATTAGTTACTTATGAAAATGTTAAAGATTACAAAGGGGGTATATCTGAATATTTTCACAGACATACTGTGATTGATTTCTTTACCAAATTGTATTGACTGCTTTAAAATACGAGAGACCAATGTTTCAGGAGTTGCTTATTTGATAACTGTTTTATGTGCATGCTTTATTTTTTAAGATTAAATGTTTTTTCCAAACATTGTCAGATGCCAGTGTTACTATGCAACAATTTTATTTCAAAAACAGTATCATAGCTATGAAATTATATCTTATGATTTTAAATCTGTTCTTAAGCTCAGAACGATCTCAAAGTAAAAAGAGGTGCTAAAGTCTGATTTTGTGCTGGCTGTGCTTTAAAATTCAAGTATTATAATCTTAATTCAAGAGATGAAGGCTTGTGAAAGTCTGGCAGTAATCAGAGTTGAGTTCTACTGTAAGATTAACCTGCCTGCTTTACATGTTTGAAAGCATTCGTTAGAAATTTAGAAAAGTAATCAAATGCAATCAGTTAAAATTACTTTAATAAAGTAACTGAAATAGTTACACTACTTATTACATTTTAAATAGGGTAACTTGTAAAGTTTCCAAAGTAACCTTCCCAACACTGCTGATCAATGATGACAGAACAGGACAGAGCCGCTCCAGAAGAGAGAAGCATGTTCATTCGGTTTGAGGGAGGTATTGGTGTAAAAGCACTAAAAGCACCTTGTCGTTGCCTCCTTTCATGGTGCCCATGTTGAACTTCTTGACCTCCTCTTTGACCTCCTCCATGTAAGCGTCCAGCGGGTCCAGCTCCTCTCCGGTCTCCTGCTCCATCTGTGTCTCCTCCTCTGTCTCAGCTGATCCGTCTTTCTCTCCCTCCTCTTCCTCTTCGTCCGGCTCCACGAGCGCTTGAGTCTCCTCATCGTCATCTGAACACACAGACACACACACACAGACACAGACAGACAGACAGACAGACACACACACGTATTTTCAATTCTTTACATTTGTAAAAACAAATGCATAATGCAAACTCTCTTCCCTTGCATTAAATATAAACATCGCTCTGAATGCTCCCTGACGAGTTTATTGTGGTTCATTGAAGGCCCCGCCCCTGGTGTAGGAGGCAGCCAATCACAGTTCAGCATTTTTGGGATTGCCAATCAAATATGTGCATCCACACGACAATGTGTTTAATGTGAGCTGGCATACTCAAGTCTTCTACCTTTGATTTTTTTTTTGTCTGATTGTTTGCTTTGTGATTCTGCTTGTAGATGTTTGATTCGGTTCATGGCTTATAGCTCTTTAATGTCGACTTTTTAAAAATCCCTATGAGAAAACTGAATGGAAAAATGCGAAATGAGTCATTTTTGTCTGAAGATGTCACATGGGTTATTGTTTCTACATGAGCGGTGTGCTCTCTGACCGTCGTCGTCCTCCAGACTCCACTTCTTCCCCTGCTTCATCTCCTCCAGCTCCTTCTTGAGTTCTCCGATGTTCTCCATGGCTTTCTTCCTCTGCTCCTCCCTCCACTTCTCCACTCGCTCCTTCCTCTTCCTCATCTCCTCCTCCAGAGTGTTCTGGTCAAAGTCCTGCTGCAGAACCAACCGTTGCACGCGGTTATCCACTTAATCAACATGAATAGGGTTAATATGCAATGCGCTTCAGAAGACGACATCTAAAGAAAGATGATGTCTGAAAACACTCACATCTTCAGGCTTCTCCTCCTCCTTCTCCTTCTCCTCCTCCTCCTTCTCCTTGTCAGCGCAGGGCTCTGTGTTCTCAGACTTCTCCTTGCTGTAAGATCAGTATCACGTTCAGCAGCAGATCACACGCTTCTCACTCCAAGCCCGTCATTGCCAAACACAGTATTTATAATACTTCTGACATAATGTCTTAGTAACGCAATTTCAATTCTCTGTATGTAAGTGCGTACATGTGGAAGAATTGACAATAAAGCAGACTTGACTATTTACAGAAACTAGGAGTGGCAAAATATTAAAATAATTCAATAATGATCATTCAAATAATTAAATACCACAGTCCCGAAAATTGAATGTTCTCTATAATGCAGACTTTTTATTACCAATGAATTAATGACTCTCTAGGTTGCAATTTTTTTTTTTTCTAACAAGTAGCAATTTCTATCTGATAAAATATTATAAAGCGAGACAAGACATGTACACTATCAGTCAAAAGTTTTTGAACAGTAAGATTTTTTGTGTTTTTTAAATTCTGTTCTGCTCACCAAGCCTGCATTTATTTGATCCAAAATACAGCAAAAGCAGTAATATTGTGAAATTACTTGGCAGCTAGCTGAGGCCTCCTAAACTATAATAACTGATGGTAGTGTTTGTCAGTAATGATCAGTGCGACAGCAGCAGTGTTGGAGCGTGTGTGTGGATGCTGACCTCCTCCCTCGGCTCCTGCGCCTCCGCTCGCGGCTCCTGGAGCGCCTGTGAAGAGACGAGAGAGGTTAGGACTCAGCAGCGCAGCGGGGCAGACGCGTGCGGTGTGCGTGACCTCTGACCTCGGCCTCTTGCGGTCTCTGGAGCGTGACCTGCGGCGCTCTCGGCTGCGTGACCTCTCTCTCCGGCTGCGCTCGCGGGCGCGGGATCCCGTCTGCTCCTCCTTCTTCGAGCGCTTGGAGTCCGGCGAGCGGCTCTTAGACCTGGAGCCGGAGCGCTTCCTGTAATGCCTGCAAACACAACACACTCCACAAACTCAGTCTAGAGCTACGACACGAAGCTGCTCTCTACATCCACAGCACAGCTGCACTGAGTCTCTTTACACTGGAGCTCATTTCACAGACAGAATCGACTTTGGTTCACATGAATTTTGCAACATTAGAATTGTTATTTTCTTGCTTATCTCTGTGAAGCTGCTTTGAAACCATCTGTACTGCAAAAAGCACTTTGTGAATAAATGTGACTGTGTACAATATTAGTGTGTTTCCCTTTAACTAACAGACGTTTGTTTTGGGCTTTTGAAATTATTCAAATATTTATTACATAACTGTTCCTTTTTATTATATACCGTGTACCGTATATATGTGTCCCTGCAGCACAAAAGCAGTGTTAAGGGCTGGGGGATAATTTTGTCAGCCAATAGACAACAATACATGGTTAAAAAATATCAAAAAATGTACCCTTATGACTGGTTTTGTGCTCCAAGGTCACATGTGTGTGTGTGTGGTGGGCGCGAATGTGTTGTGATGAGAGGAGAGCGAGTGTGCGTCTCTGGTTGAGTGAGAGAGAGAGTGTGGGTGGTGTGTGTGAGAGAGAGAGAGAGAAGTGTGAGTCTCTGTGGGTGTGAGAGACGGAGAGAGAGAGGGGAGAGAGAGAGTGTGTGTGTGTGTGTGTGTGTGAGGAGAGGGGAGTGTGTGTGATGTGTGTGTGTGTGTGTGTTGTGTTGTTGTGTGTGTGTGTGTGTGTGGGTGAGCGAGAGAGAGAGTGTGTGTGAGAGAGAGAGCGAGAGTGTGTGTGTGGGGTTGAGAGAGAGGAGAGAGAGAGGGTGAGAGACGAGAGTGTGTGTGTTTGTGTGAGAGCTGAGCGAGTGTGTGTGTGTTGTGTGTGGTGTGTGTGTGGTGTGAGAAGAGAGAAGTGTGTGTGATCCGATGAGAGAGAGGTGGGTGGGTGTTGTGTGTATGAGGAGAGAGCGGAGTGTGTGTGTGGTGTGTGTGAGAGAGAGAGGGACAGTGTGTGTGTGGTGTGTGTGTGTGTGTGTGTGTGTGAGGAGAAAGAGGAGCGAGTGTGAGAGAGAGAGTGTGTGTGTGTGGTGTGTGTGTGTGGTGAGCGAGAGAGAGAGTGTGAGTCTCTGTGTGTGTTGTGGAGGAGAGAGAGAGAGTGTGAGAGAGAGAGTGATGTGTTGTGTGTGTGTGGAGAGAGAGAGTGTGTGTGTGTGTGAAAGAGAGAGAGACAGGTGTGGGTTGTGTGTGAGAGGAGAGAGACCGTGTGTGTGAGAGAGAGAGAGTGTGTGGGTGTGTGTGTGTGTTGTAGGAAGAGAGAGAGGAGACGTGGGT
>JADLZN010004679.1:37500-45000 GCA_018155175.1 Sinocyclocheilus anophthalmus
GGGTGTGTGGGTGTGTGAGAGAGAGAGAAAGAGAGAAAGAGAGAGAGAGTGTGTGTGGAGAGAGTGTGTGTGAGAGAGAGGTGTGTGTGAGAGAGTGTGTGTGTGCTGGTGTGTGTGTGTGTGTGAGAGAGGAGGTGTGGTGTGTGTCGTGTAGTGCTGACCCGAGAGAGTTGTTTGTGTGTGGTGTGGTGTGTTGTGTGAGCGAGAGAGAGGTTGTGTGGAGAGAGAGTGGGGGTGAGAGAGTGTGTGTGTGAGAGAGTGTGTGTGTGTAGTGTGTGTGTGTGAGAGGTGTTTGTGTGTTGTGTGTGTGAGAGAGAGTGTGTGTGTGTGTGTGTGTGTGGTGTGTGGACGTAGGTGTGTGTAGAGAGAGAAGAGTGTGTAGTGAGGAGAGAGTGTGTGTGTGTGTGTTGGTGTGAGAGAGAGTGTGTGTGTGTGTGTTGTGGGTGTGTGTGTGTGTGAGAGAGAGTGTGTGGGAGAGAGAGTGTGTGTGTGTGGGAGAGAGATAGTGAGTGTGAGAGAGAGAGAGTGTGTGAGCGAGAAATGAGTGACTGTGTCGAATGGTGTGTCGTGTGTGGAGAAGAAACACGAGAGTGGGTGTGTGTGTGTGTGGTGAGAGGGAGCTAGATGTGTGTGCGAGAGGAGTGTGTGTGGTGTGTGTCGTGAGGAGAGAGCTGTGTGTGAGAGAGAGTGTGTGTGTGTGTGTGTGTGAGAGGAGTGGTGTAGAGAGCAGAGTGTGTGTGTGTGTGTGGGTGAGAGGGAGAGTGTGTGTGAGAGAGAGTGTGTGTGTGAGCGAAGTGTGTGTGTGTGTGTGTGAGAGAGAGTGTGTGTGTGTGTGTGTGTGAGAGAGAGTGTGTGTGGGAGAGAGAGGTGTGTGTGTTTTTTTTTTTTTTTTTTTTTTCTGTGGTGTGTGCGTGAGAGAGACGTGTGTGTGCAGAGGGAGAGTGTTATAATTGTTATCCATACAAGCAGTTAAACAGATAGCTAGTTGGTCGAGTAGAAGCTCAATCTGATCAAACACGTCGTCCTCGCTGTTAAGACCGCAGAGGTTTTAATAACACCTTCATAATACATGTTTGCAATGTTTAATAAAAGCCTTATTAAAACGTTTAAAAATGAAGCTGAATAAACATAGAAATATTTACCGCGACTCTCGTCCCATAGTTTCGTCGCAGACTCTCTCACATCCGGCGGCACGATGACAACTTCCGCTGCTTCATTTTATTAAAGGGACAGTTCACCCAAATCTGAACACGCAGTTATTCACTCGTCCTCGAGTCTCTCCAGCATTAGCGACTCTCTCGAGTGTGAAAGACGACTTCAGGCACAATCACTGTTTCAGGCGCACCCCACAAAAGTATTGTGTTGGGAGATTACATAAACGTCACCAGAAATATTCAAACACTGCTAAATTCACTGCCACCTGTTTTTCTGCTGAAATACTAAAATACAGTCAAATACATTTGGAATCCCCTTCTTTGTATTTTTGTTATTTCTTTATGAGATGATAGTTTTATTAAAACCCCATTCCTGTAACAATCTGAATGTTAATCAGTCCAGCATATGCATTTTTGATATCCACAATTTAGTTTGCACTATCTGAAATAACCATAGTTGATATCATTAATGCAGTGGTGTATAAAGCACCTGAAAGCCATACTCAAGTAAAAGTACAGATATCTGACCAGAAAATGACTTTGGTAGAAGCTGAAGTCTCCGTTTAGAATAGTACTGGAGTAAAAGTCTTAAAGTATGTGATATTTACTGTACTTAAGTATGAAAAGTATTTTTTTTAGTCTTAAACGTACTCAAGTATTGAAAGTAAAAATACAAGTAAATGCAAAATGGAAAAGCAGCAAATAAATATATATATATAAATGTTCATACACAGCTTGAGTAGCAAGATTGTGTTCAGTTTTAACTCTTTTCATTTGCTTGTCTTATTTGGGAAGACAAGAGCACTCATCCGGGGTACTCGTGTCTTCATTCCAGCGTAAGAAATCATTTCTGGAATCGCGGTGAAATAGCATTTAGATGTATTTACACAGTTTGTGTAGCTCAGAGGGACATGGATGCATTTAACCTGCAGTGACAGATGCATACATAGGCCTAATGTTTTGTTTTTAACATAAATGTTGAATACTGATATTTGAAATCATTTAAACATGAAAAAAATAGTCGAAAATGTGAAATTAAAACCCAGAGGCTTGCAGCACGTGACGTTAATCAGTGAGCATGAGATTCCACCGATGTTCGTTCAAACAAGTCATTGCCTCAGTTGAGTGATCCGAGTCATTTATTCACCGGATCAGATCAAACTCAGCATTTGGACTCAGTTGAGTGAATCCAGCTGAGTCAATGTATTCGATCCGATTGTTCAAACACAGCATTTGATCCGTTGAGTGAATCAATGAGTTCATTGTTCAAACCGATCGACAAAGCAGCATTGGACCAGGTGAGTGAATAACTGAGTCATTTATTCGACCGATTTGTTCAAACACAGCATTTGACTCAGTTGAGTGAATCACTGAGTCATTTATTCAACCGATTCGTTCAAACTCAGCATTTGACTCAGTTGAGTGAATCACTGAGTCATTTATTCAACCGATTCGTTCAGAAAGCTGAACCAGTTTTGTCCCCTTCTTTTTGTTTTTTTTTTTTTTTGTGTTTTTTTTGTTTTCTTTTTTTTTTTTTTTTGTTGGGCGTGGACAAAATTTGGGTTAGAATTTGTGTTTGAGTTTTTGGATCGGTCATGTTATTCTAATACATTTGAAGGCGTGTAATAAAAAAAAAAGAGGAAAAATTAGACCTAATGAACGCTGTCACTCGTAATTTATCGACGCAGTGGGCTCTCTGTTGAGATCCTAGCCAAGAGAAACGCTTCTGCAACATTCAGTCATTTTACTAAAATTACGTTACTTATGGGAATTATGTTCTAATATTTCAGCAACAGTTTAAAATTTACAATAAACTCAACAGTTTGGTTAAAATGAAGTAAAACTAAAACGTGAGTTTTAATAGTGAGGAATACTATTGTTTCCAGTAAACGCATGTAAACACCCTAAAGCATGTTTACTTTGCAAGTAGAAATATACATCTGAAAAACAGAGAAATTCTATTAAACGGGAATTAATGAGTTCTTAAGCGATTTAGCTCTAATAGCAGTTTCTGTACATTCATCAAACGCATTGCTCTACTAATCTTTGTGCTTCTTTCTCACCACAAATGGTCTTATATTAATGACTTTTAAAAAATGTTTTGAATTTAATATCCTCTCCAGTATGTACCAAGCCAAATAAGAGAAAATACAGGCTTACTACGTAACAGAAGTGACCCTAAACGTCTTTCTCCATTCCTCCATTCCTCCAGCACTGCTTCTTCAGTTCTGTTCTGCATCAGACAGTCTGTTCTGATCACTAGTGTCAAATAGTAATCCAATCCTTTAATTCAAACGTAAAATCACAGTAACAATCCTGTATTTGCTCTGATGTCATGCTTCGGTTTTACTTATATATAAAATCGTAGGTAAACTGCTTAAGTTTATACTAAAAAATACAAGTTTCCACCATAACAACACATTCTAGAGACACATATTTGTGTTTGGATGAGGCTCACGCGTCTCAGCAGACTATATCTGAGCAATATTATTCATATTCTTTCGTCTGATGTCCTGTTTTCCTGAAATATAAGCTGACTTTACAGCTGGAGCGTGACACATTTACACACAATCAGTCCTAATACGAGTAGTGCCACAAGAACTGTATTTAGACGAGTTACTCCAAACAAAGGAAGGAAGGAAACTAACATTACAATCTACAAAAAAAGCTATATAGATATGCAGCGGTCGTATAAAAGCAGAGGCATGTTTGTGTCACAGAGCAGACGAACACAAAAGAAACGAAAAACGGAAACCTCCGGCTCTTCTGGGAGGAGAAAATCTGCAGTCATTCAGTCTCTGTCATGCTTTCAATCAGGTCCTGGCTGGATAAATAGTGAGATCTGAGCATCAGCGGGATATTGATGTTACTGTGGGTCATCATCATCATCATCATCATCATCACTACACAAGCGCGCGACTGAAGAGACTCCCGTATGGACACAAACACAGCAAGCATTCAGAGAGGAATTGTGAAGCCAGCTAACAGATCCGAGGGAACTATTCCCTCTGGCTTGAATACGTCTGATTTCTGGTCCAGACGGCTTTTACTGCTCTTCACCAATAAATAAAGTACGTGAGCGTCTCCTTCTCATTGACTGGAATATTGCGGAAGTGACGGCTCACGGTCTGCAGAAGAAGAAAGAGACAGACACCGAACTCATTAGAAAGCAGCTCAATGCTGGGTTCTGATTGGCTGACAGACATAACGAGACTCTTCAGAAATAAGCATTAGTGTGTAGAGAAGATCATCTCGGGCAGACCGACAACGTTTGTCGCGTATCAAGCTAGGGCTTCCAAATGGCTGAAAAACAACATTAGGATTTTGACTTCACTGTATCAATATTCAAATCATATATGAATTAAAAGGCATGATTTCAGCCTAGGGGGGGGAAAGCGGTTGGCTTCTCTCCTGAGGCCACAAGGGGGCGCATCGAGCAAAATATTACTAATGCACGTTTCTTCAAAGCAATAAAATAACACGACTATCTTTGAAAAAAGTGCATAATGTTTAAAATAATGTATATAAACCATATATTCGGCTTGCACCGAAAACAAAATTCTTGGCCGACGCCGAACAAAATGAAATACTGAACACGGTTTCCGCCATGTATGTATAGGTTTTCAATGTTGGCATACGTTAAATTAAATAGCCAAAATGTGCTTTTTACAATTTTTGTCTTGTTTTTCAAAGAAAAAAAAAAATCAATTACAAAAAAATTTACAAATATTTAACACTGAACATTTTCTAACATTCTAGCAGACGTTATACCAATAAAGCACAATTTAACTTAAAATTAATAAGTTAGGAAAATTATTTAGTTTGGTCATTTTTGCGAGCCCCTTCATGAATCAGGCGTGTATTTGTTACTGTACAAATAAATGCAGCCTTGCTGAGCAGAAGATAATTATTTTACAACTTTAGAATATATTTCAGATCCCACAGATACAAATCTATTACAGATTTGAACACTATGTGTGAATGTTATAATAAATGTATTAATATAGCTGCTGTAGTTCATCATTATTATCGTCTTACTTTATTTTATTTTACAGAACAACCGTAAAATTACAATCCTAACATTTATGAATGTTGATGGAGCTTTTATTTTGGCGGAAACCTCCTTTTGTATGTAAAAATTTACATTTTTGCGTTGCATGTAACATCAAGCTCTTCAGAGAGACTCGTGAGAACAGGCTTTGATAGCAATATAAAAATCTATAATATAATATAGTAACGAGTAAGTGTCGTATTAATGTAAAACCATGTTTAAAGGAAGGTGTTGAGATTAGCGAGCGGTGGCGAGGGTGTCTCAGTGCTACCTCTGCGAGCTGGGCTTTGTTGAGGCCCGGTCTGGTCTGGATCTTGTAGTGCCTCTTGTACCGTCTCAGTGTGTTGACCTGAAGCTGGAACAGATCCACCTAAAGCAGGACAAACACACAGATCCCGCTCAGATTCTGGTCCCCTGCAAGTGTTTGGTTTCCCACATTCCGTGTCCAACAGATTAAAGAAACTCATAGATGATTGGAACAACATGTGGGTGAGTAAATGATGACAGTTTTCATTTCTGGAGGAACCGTCCCTTTAAGAAGGTTTTTAGAGGAACCGTCCCTTTAAGAAGGTTTTCGGTGACTCCAGCTCCAGGTGTGGAGCAACATTCACCGCCTGGAAACACACAGCTCAGTTTAACCTTAAATCAAGCCTAAATCAAGTCCGATGCCTCGGCATTCTGCAGCAGAGGCTTCTCTAGCCGGTTTTAGGTATATGAACTGACTAGTATGTCCAGTCTTAACTAGTGTCACACATTCCTACACGAAACCCGTGATCAAATCCACAGAGGAACGGTTCCGAACAGTTCTGTGAAGACAAAGTCTGAAACACTGTGGAAAAAGCTTACAAGTTCATGCCGCTGTTCTGATGCGGATATAAAGGCGATCTGAGCTGTGCTGTAATTATATCACACTAAACACCTGCTGGAACATCACTTCTGTGTCTCATCACGATCACAGATCTTCTCACAGATCTGCACGCATGTGAAACACAACACCATAAACCTGCAATGTCTGGCTCAGTCTTTACCGTAGTAAACAGCTGGAGCAAACCCCGTCACAGCAGCACCAGGACAAATATAAAAGGACAAAGAGCATGAACACGCAGATGAATCCAGGTTTACCTCCGGCACTTCAACATCGTGATCGGGGGATTCTCCTCCGTCGTCGCTGGTCTTCCTCTTGCGCTTGTTGCGGACGCTCTGGATGAAGTTCTTGTGGAAATCACAGATGTACAAATGCCGAACCTACAGGGAAAAAAACTGTGCGTGTTAGAAAACTGAATTCTAGATTACAGAACGTAGAACTGATAATTATATCAAGAAAGCACGAGCTGATGTCTTCAGTGCGATTTATATGCCATAAAATGACATTTAGCAAACTAAAGGTAAGCACATTCTGGCCAAATGCGGCAGTGAAGTGTATGCTGATGTGTGTGTGTGGTGTGGTGTGTGTGGGTGTGTGTGGTGGGTGGGGGTGAGTGAGTGAAGAGTAAAGTGTGTGGGTGTGTGTGTGTGTGTGTGTGTGTGTGTGTGAGTGTGAGTGTGTGAGTGTGTGTGTGAGTGTGTGAGTGAGTGAGTGAGTGTGTGTGTGTGTGTGTGTGTGTGTGTGTGTGTTTGTGAGAGAGAGTGTGTGTTTGTGAGAGAGAGTGTGTGAAGAGAGTGTGTGTGTGTGTGTATGTGTGAGTGTGAGTGAGTGAGAGGTGTGTGTGAGTGTGTGTGTGTGTGTGGTGAGTGTTGTGATGGGTGTAGTGTGAGTGTGTAGTAGTGAAAAAAGTGTTGTGAGTTTGTGAGAGATGAGGGATCCGATACGCTTTTTATGGGTGAGTGAGAGTGTGTGTAAGTGTGAGTGTGAGAGAGTGTATGTGTGAGAGTGAGTGTGTGTGTCTGTGTGAGTGAGTGTGTGTGAGTGTGTGTGTGTGGTGGGTGGTAGTGTGTGTGTGTGTGTGAGTGTGTGAGTGTGAGTGTGAGTGTGTGTGAGTGTGATGTGTGTGCAGTGTGTGTGTGTGTGACGTGTGATGTTTGTGAGAGGGGGTGGTTTGAGGAGGGAGAGTGTGTGTGAGTGTGTGGTGTGCTGGTCGTGAGTGTGTGTGTGTGTGTGTGTGTGATGTGTGAGTGTGAGTGTGTGTGTGTGTTGTGCAGTGTGATAGTTTGTGAGAGAGAGTGACGTGGGTGAGTCACAGTGAGAGGGTGTGTTTTTGTGTGCGTGTGTGTGTGTGTGTTTTGTGTGTGTGAGTGAGTGAGTGAGAGGTGTGTGTGTGTGAGTGAGAGAGATAGTGTGTGTGTGTGTGTGAGTGT
>JADLZN010004679.1:48969-76765 GCA_018155175.1 Sinocyclocheilus anophthalmus
ACCCACACTCTCCTCTTCTCTCTCTCTACTCTAACACATCACACACACACACACCCTTCTCTCTCTCTCTCTCTCATCACACACACACACACACACAATCACACACACACACACACACACTAACCCACACACACACACACACACACTCTCTCTCTCACACACACACACACACTCTCTCTCACACTCACACACACACACACTCTCTCTCTCTCACACACACACACACACACACTCTCTCTCCTCTCTCTCACACACACACACTCGCTCTCTCCCTCTCTCACACACACACACACCCCACACACCCCACCCACACACTCTTCTCCCACCCACCCCAAACCACCCTCTCTCTCCACACACCCCACCACACCTCTCTCTCCTCTTCTCTTCACACCCCACCTCACTCTCCTTCTCACCCACCCTCTCTCTCTCCAACTTCTCTTCTCTCTCACCACACATACAACACCACACACACCACACTCTCTCTCTCTCTCTCTCACCCCCACACCCACACACACACACACCACACACACAAACACACACACACATACACACACACACCCACTCACACACACACACACACACACACACACACACACACTCTCTCTCTCTCACACACACACACACACACACACTCTCTCTCTCTCTCTCACACACACACACACACACACACACACACACTCACTCACACACACACACACACACACACACCACTCTCACACACACACACACACACACACACACACACACACGGCGGGGCGACGCGTGTTCCTGAAAGTGTCCCGCATCTGAAACCATACATTTAGAAATCTGACATATGATGCAGTCACTGCTCCTCCAGAGTACATGCAGCCCAACATAAAACTGGACTTCGATAAAACAGCAAAATAAGAGTTAACAACTTTAAAAAGGAAGGAGAGAGTGCTTCCGTCTTTTGTTGTTGTCATCAAAAGGCCTGCTGGAGAAAAACACACCTGAAGTGCTTTCTTCTGAAAAATACCATTCGATCTGAGTTCACTGAATGAATCCACTCCCAGCACGAGCTGATGCAGATCTGAACAATGATGGAATAATAATTTCAAATCTCCACAAACTGAAGCTAGCGAGTAAATCTTCATCTTTAACAGCTTCCTAAAGAGGCTATAAAGACTCCGTTTGAATTCAGACAAAACTATTTAAAATAAGACCACAACAGTTGTACAATAATATTTGTTCTAAAGGAGAAAATGATTTAATGGTTTTTCTATGACAGCATAATTCAAAATATTGATAAAAACGAAAAGAAACAGAACAGCCTACACATTTTTCTGTGCATTATTAATAATTTATGATGAGCAATTTAAATGGTGGCAGAACAATTTTAATGCAGCAGTACTGACAAACCGGTGTAAAAATACTAGCATTCCCCAGATTCCCCATCAACCCAAGACTTATTAGCTGTCAATCATCTCATCATATTCCACACACAGTCTGGAAATTCATCAAAGCAATAACAAACCAAACATTTCAGCTCAAGAGCGAGTCCAGTATTAAACACGTGTCTGACACAGCGGTCCAGCAGACACAATCATTCATTAGGAATTCTTCAGAATCGACAGAAATGACAAAACCGTTAATACTCGAAAATAGGCTCTGGACAAAGAAACATTTCAAAGTGCTTGGCAGATAATCTGTAAAAGTCTTTAATGGTAAAAACACTCTGAATGTAGAAAACTAGACTTGGGTGTGCTGCTCTTCACACCAGCATCTTCAGCAAGGCACGTCGACTGGATTCAGTGCATTAGATACTGGAGATCATTCACAGATCTGTCTTTGGGTGCCAGCGGTTACTGACAAACAGCTGTTAAATCACAGACAGACGGTGGAAATAAAACATCATGAAGTGCAACTGATCACATAATCCAGTAGAACACAGTCGAGTCTTCTGCTGTGAGAGTTTTAAAGTAATTCTTAATCAACTGCATGCTGGTGTACAGTACAAAATCATAACAGGATTGATTATTTGAGATTTCCCCACGGACAAACCCAACAGAATATAACAGCTTCTGAATGATGACATGATATTAGCCAACAGGGTCTTTGTATTAAAATATCATATCCAACTTCTCTTGTTTTTTCATTTTAGAGGACAATAAAATCAAGTTTTAAAAAACAGCACTCAGTAAAAGCTGCTGTTTCGTCGTTCATGATGAACCCAATGAATCTGTGGAATGGAGCAGTCAAATAAATACAGCATCAGACCAGCGTTTCTGTAGGAAGATCTGACCGTGTTTGCAAGGCACCCGACGGCTGTGACGTCTGTGAACCGCACACAAGAGTCAGAGACGGGAAGATGATTGAACAGATGCACAATCACAACTCATCTCTGAGATTCTCCTCAGACACACAGCGAAGTCTGGAGAGTCTGAGTCAAAGACTGCTGCTGGTGATGATGATGATGAAGGGAGTGTGGACAGAAGGACAGAGAGCAGCTGTTTCAGACGATCAGTTCAGTAAAGGCACAGGAGCTGCATCTCTGGTGTGTTCACGGCCGCAGCGTCACTCGTTGAGATTGCTGTTGAAGGAGTTTAAGACCGTGGCGTTGGTGTTCTGGAAGAGCCACCGCTGGCTGAGAGACGAGGGATCGCAGGGAGTCATGAAGATCCGGTTCTGGCCAGCACAGAGTCACCCACAGCTGTTTACTGATGGGGGATAGAGGATGTATCCTGCACACACACACACACACACAAAGAGAGAGAGAAGAGACACACACAACACACACACACACAGAGAGAGAGACACACACACACACACACACACACACACTCACTCTCTCACCCCACACACACACACACACACACCCAGAGAGAGAGAGACACACACACACAGAGAGAGAGAGATAGAGAGAGAGAGAGAGACACACACACAAACACACAACACACACGAGAGAGAGAGACACCCACACCACACCAGAGAGAGAGACACACAAACCACACAGAGATGAGCGAGACACACACCCACACACACAGAGAGAGACACACACAAACACACACACACAAACAGAGGAGAGAGACACCACACACCACACACACACACAGAGGAGAGATCCACACACAGAGGAGTAGAGACACACACAACAGAGAGGAGAGGAGACACACACACACACCACCCCCCCCAACAAAAACAAGAGACCCCCCTCACACACACACACACACACACACACAGAGAGAGAGAGACACACACACACACACACACAAACACAGAGAGAGCAAGACACACACACACACACAGAGAGAGAGAGAGAGACACCCACACACACACACACACACACACACACACACACAGAGAGAGAGAGAGAGAGAGATACACACACACATCAGTATATCACAGTTTATAGCTGCACATGACAACAATCAAGCACAGTTTTGTTTGCTGATGAGGGTGAGGCTGGTTCTAATCTCTAAAGTAAAGTAAATCTGACATGGTTTTTCTTCTGACTGCTTTTATTAATAGGGTGGCCATGTGTGCCATTTATACGGGACGCATCCTGGCCAGGAGTTGTATATTGCCTAAAACATCCAAAGTAGTTTGACCAATAACATGCAGGTATTGTACATAATCGACCAATCGTGACGTGAGAGCGATCAAAGCAATGCAAATACACGCATGTGTTTGTTCTTCGCTGCACACCGATCATTGTATGACACCGAAGTACCGCAAGCAGCCGTCTGCTCTCCATAGCTCTCGTGAAATAATGTCATACAACGATCAGCCTGCACAGTGCTAATAGACAAAACCTGCATATTTTAGGCAATACAGAAATCCTGGCAAGTGTGCGTCCCGTATGATCACCCTATTTATTAAACTATCTCTATTTGTAGGGTGGGACTTGGTTCAGAGCATCGGCTGTTGATTGGATGTTGTGATGTGGGCGTGGCTGCGGGGAAGTGGGCAGGAAGTTCAAAATAAACTTGGAATAATAAACTCAGCTGACAGAAGAGAAGGTGAAGCATTTACTGTGACTAATGTTTGTAATGTTTGATCTCTGGGCAGATGAGCTCAGTACCTTCCTGTAGGCCCACAGCTGGTTCCCCTTCATCCCGTGGCAGTCGTAGAGCGTCACGGGGCTGTTGTGAGACACGGCGTCGAAGCAGACCTTCTTAGTGTGCAGTGGGTCTCCCACCCGTATGTCTTCTCTCCATCCGAACGTAAAGACCTGCACAACATACTGCATTACAGCATTCAGCAACACTGCATATTCTGTACCTTCATTACGCTGTCAGACATCATCCAGATAATGCACTGAGAAACACAGAATCTACCTGTAGCTTCAGACACACAATTCTCTCTGGAGTCCCTCACCTGACCGTGACTCCAGGTCGACTCGCCTCGTGCCTTCAGACACTTCTCCAGACGCATCGGGGAGCCAGAGGAGAAGTGTTTGCTCTCCATGCAGAGACCGGAGCCGACGTTACGCAGCTGAAACACACACACACACACACACGCACACGCACACACACACGCACACACACACCACACACACACGCACGTGCACACACACAGACAAACACACACACCCACCCACAGACAAACACACACACACACACACACAGAAACACACGAGGCACACACGACGCACAACCCACACAACGTAAGACAAAGGTTGAACCTAACTGTTTTCCTGTGCCTGGTGAGGAATGAACTCTCTACATCAGCAGATCTCAATAGTAAATATTCATCATTCTAAAGGAGAAACCGAAATAAGGATATTCAAGATATACGAAGCGTAAACAAAGCAGCGCATGCTCACTATTTTGAACATCTGTAACGTTGATAACTTTCTTCAATTTTAAGCGGCTCATGTTGTTATGAAAACATTCTCATATCGGGATGCTTGGGAAAGATCACGCAACATTAGGACAGCCTTCTGTCTGAGCCGCCTTCATTTAGTTGCTAGTTAACATCACTTTCACTTGTATTCTCCTGCACTGACACTGTTGAATGTATGAGTGTAACCCGACAGACTTTGGCTTGCTGTGTCCCGAGATGAAGACTTCATCTTTAAACACGTTCAGAGCGCTCTGTTGTGTCCTAACTGTAACTGTAGACTAGTGTAGCTCCTCACCTCTCCCCACGCAGCGGCCGGAGGCTCCACCGGAGGATAGTGTTTGGCCAGATCCCAGGCCACCTCCGTCATGAACCAGCGGAAGCTCCTGCAGCTCAGCCGGCTCCTCAGCTGCTTCTGCGCGGACACGTCTCCGGCGGACAGGTGCCGGTACTCCGGCCGCCGCTGGTAGATAAACTCTGCATACTCATCCATCCACACCTCGGCCACACGCTTCAGATTCTGCAACACAGCGGCGGATCACACACTTTCATACATGTGTTACTCAGTCTCAGGCGTTAAGCTGCGTCAGCAAACTAGGCCTTCCTTTCACATCCCTCACTATTTTTAAGGATTCATCCAATCACCAACAATCCTTTGCACACATACCAATTCACAAAAAAAGAATTAGCAGAAAACGAATCAGCGCTGAGATTATCCTAATTCATCATAAACTTCAAAAAAGAAACATGATTTTGGAGAAGAGGGCATTTCTTGATCACGTGATGCTAAACTACACACAATGTAAAGCACTGGAGATGCAGACGGCTGTCATTCACTGAACTGCATCCTAGCGTCTCGTTCTAGTGTGTAATGCTGAGGACCCAGCTTTCCGTCTCAGAAACACCCCAGATCTGCACTGCTGTAGCTGCAGAAATGACCAGAATATATTTCAACAGATTCTGGCCCGTGAAACAGCTCTAATGCATTAAACCGGGTCAGATCTCAGCGTGACCCGGATCTGACGCTCAAACTCACCCTGGCGAGATTCACTCCGCCTGGCACTTTATAGGGCATGAATTTCCTATAGATGTGACCGACTCGAGAGCAGGGAACGTCCTCCATACGACCGCCACACATCCACACCTCAGAGAGCAAGAGAACAGGCTTTCAGACGAATGAAGGAAAACACAGGAGTACTACAGACAGCAGACTCAGATCAGACAAACTGTGTGCTTCTGCTTTTGCAGTTGTACACAGAGTAATTATGTGTATGATTAGGGATGAAATATGTGTTTCTAAACATATGTCACGGCATCAGATGTGAGCAGAAACAGTTAATAATGATCACTGTGAAGCACTGCTAAACTGTGACACACATCTTGGAAATAGAGCGTGTTTTCTTCCTGAAACCACTAGGGCTCGCTGTATCTGACTTTACTGTGAATGTGAATGTGACCCTGCAGCACAAAAGCAGTGTTAAGTCGCTGGGGGATATTTGTAGCAATAGCCAACAATACATTGTATGGGTCACAATTATAGATTTCTCTTTTATGCCAAAAATCATTAGGATATTAAGTAAAGATCATGTTCCATGAAGATATTTTGTACATGTCCTACTATAAATATATCAAAACGTAATGTTTGATTAGTAATATGCATTGCTAAGAATTTCATTTGAACAACTTTAAAGATGATTTTCTCAATATTTAGATTTTTTGCACCCTCAGATTCCAGATGTATAAATCTCAATTTTTAGAAAAATTGACTGGTTTTGCTGTCCAGGGTCACATGTGTTAATATACATGTTCTGAATCAACAGAAATATAATGCACATGGTCGCTGGTTTTATTCTCCATCTCAGATGCAAGGTTTTTTTCTATTGTTGTTCGTTATCACAGAAGCAGCTTGAAATGAAAAGCAGCGAAGCTTAATGTGCATCGACGTCTATACGTTAATTAAGGCTACTGTATTGCCCAGGATAATGACACAGCAACTGTTGCCGGTGTAACCATCATACCAGTATCAGATGTATTTGCGCTGATGGCGAGTGTAAGCAGGTTTATATCATAACCATCACCTTGAAGGAGATCTCGTACTGCTCTCCTCCCCAGATCTCCAGACCCGTGTCATATCCTCCCAGCTCCCAGAACCACTTCCTGTCCACAGCAAAGAGACCGCCTGCCATCACCGGAGACCTCACAGAGGAGACAGAAACACGGCTCAAACTAAACTAACACCACAGAGAAACACAGATTACAGAAATACACCTTTAATTTCTTCATACGATGAAAGTCAGTGGGGTCATAATAATCCCAGAGAGCCTGTTCACTCGTGTGTTTTCACTGACTGCTGTAAATACCCTCCACAGACGGATCTGCTTGCTCAAGCCACAGATGTATATTTTCCTCTCCCTAAAGAGCAATAAATAAAAGTGTGAGCGTGTTTTACTGCTAGCCAGATGCACAGCGCTACTGTAACACATGCCTCACACAAACAAACCAGATCTCTTAAACGACGCTAAGAGTGCTAGAGCCGGAATGACACATGTAACATCTGCTGCTGAGTTTGTGAAGTCGGCTCCACTGAATGTGTGTATAGCGTGGATATCAATGACTGGATTTATATCGGTTTGGATGAGACACAATTACGTGGCCACGTGTCAATTAAACGTATCAGATAACGACACGATTGCTCGATGCAGGAAGTGAAGTGTGAATATTCAAAACATCTTCCCTCCAGAATGTCAGAAACAAAGCATTTTACGGAGAAAAAAACAGCATGCAGTAACACACACACACACACGCACCACTCACCACCCAAAAAACCCACAGACACACACCGTATCACACCCACCTTCTCCCACACACACCACACTCCACACACAGGACACACACACACACACACGCCACACACGCACACACACACACACACACACTCTCACACACAGACACACACACAGACACACACACACACACACACACACACACACACACACACACACACACACACACACACACACACACACACACAGGACACACGCACACTCACTCACACACAGTCACACTCACTCACACACACACACACAAAACACACACACACACACACCAAACAAACACACACACACACATAGACACCCACGGCACTAACTACTCGCACGCAGAAACACACAAGTACTCACACACCACTCTATCCCACACACACACACACTCGCACACACAGACACACACACACTCACACACACACACACAAACACTCACACACTCTCACACACACACACCAACACACGACACACACCACACAGACACACACGCACACTCACACACACACAAACACACAAACACACGCCATACACTCTCTCTCTCTATCTCACACACACACACACACACTCAACCACCCACACACACGCACTCACACAACTCCACACACACGCACTCAAGTAATCACTCACACACACTCTCTCACCCACACACAAACACACACACACACCTAAATACACTCTCTCTCACACACACACGACTCACTCACTCACTCATACACACGCACACACTCTCACTCACTCACACACAAACACACACACTCTCACACACACCTCTCACACAGGACACTCCTCACACAGACACTCGCACACAGACCACCCTCTCACACAGACACCACACGCACCATCACACTCTCTCACAACACACACACTCTACACACACACAAACCCACACGACATACACTCGCTCTCACACCACACACGCACTCAAACACAAGCTAACCACACAGACACACACACACACACACTCTCACCACACACACACACACACAAGCACCAGACTCTCACACTCCTCACAATCACAACTCTCACACACACACATCAGAACACCCTCTTCACACCCCACCACAAACCCACACGGACACACACACTCTCTCACACACACTCTCGCACACACACACACAGACACACACTACTCTCTTCACACTCTCTCACACTCTCTCACACACACTCTCACACACACTCTCACACACACGCACACACACACGCACACACACACACACACACGCTCACACACACACTCACACAAACACAAACATCTCCACACACTCTCCACACTTACACACACACACGCCCCTATCACACGCACGTCTAACACGCCTCTCACACACCACACTAACCACAGACTCTCACACACTCTCTCCACACTCTATCACACACTCTCTCACACTACAAACACACACGCACTCTCACACACACACACACGCACTCACACACACACACACACACACACACACACACACTCACACAACACACACACACACACACACACAATCTCTCTCTCACACACACTCACACACACACACACTCTCTCACACACTCTCTCACACACTCTCACACACACACACACAAACACAAAAACACACACACACACACACCCCCCCCCCCCCCCCCCCCCCCCCCCCCCCCCCCCCACACTCTACACACACACCACTCTCACACACACACACACAAGCCATCTCACTCAGACACACTCACTCAAACCGCTCGCTGGGGTCTGGTTTCTGCAGCTGAGCTGGGATAGGGATGCGTTTGTAGTACATCTCCCAGTCGAAAGCACCTCGCATCGCATCGCCGGCCTGCGTCTCGTAGCCGAAGTTATCGTGGTCGATCACATCAATCATCGGACACACGATCGTTTTCCGGTTCTCTGCGATGCGATCTGAAAACCAATCATTCACTGCCATCAAATAACAGCTTCAGGAGCTGAACAATCAAGTCAGGTCTCCTTCATTTCTACAGCGCTTTATGCAGTGCATACTGCTTCAGAGCATCTTCACGGTAATAACAGTGTTGATGTTAATGCTCTCACCCAGTAACGGCGGCAGCCAGTTGACATTGGCCTCGCAGTGTGAGTCCAGGAACGTGATGACCTGACCCTTCGCAGCCGCGGCGCCCAGCAGTCTGGTCCGGATCAGACCCTCACGCTTCTTAGTGCGCAGGATTCGAACCTTCGGCAGCTGCACCATGTACTCCTCCAGAGGAGCCTTCAGATGCTCTAGAGGACACAGAGTCAAGTCAAGTCACCATTATTTATACAGCGCTTTTTCCAATGCAGAATGTGTCAAAGCAGCTTTACAGTATTAAACAGGGAAATCACACAACTGTTGGCTTTTATTCTTCAGCAGCTTCATTCCTGTGTGACATTACAGCGCCGGATACTGCCGCTTCTCACGTGAACCATCCAGATGCAGCAAACTGAAATGTGTGGCACAAATTCTGTTCCTCAAATAAAACCATCGTGTGACCTTTGAAGACTGTCGATAGAGCTTAAAATATTGAACCCTCTTCCTTTCTCAATGTTGAATCCACCGATGAAAACACTTCAGATGTGATTCGATCATAAAACATAAGCTGTGATTGAGTTAGTCTCTTTCATGATTCTTATATGATTTATTTCAGTCAGATACAGCACAATATTTTGCTCATTTTGAGGCAATCATTTGACTAGAGGAATCCCGAAAAGTGGCTTGGATCTCAGTGATTTGTGAGATATTGTGATGCATTGTGATGCACTGTGATATATGATATATTGTGATGCACTGTGATATATGATATATTGTGATGCACTGTGATATATGATATATTGTGATGCACTGTGATATATGATATATTGTGATGCATTGTGATATATTGTGATGCACTGTGATATATGATATATTGTGATGCACTGTGATATATGATATATTGTGATGCATTGTGATATATTGTGATGCACTGTGATATATGATATATTGTGATGCACTGTGATATATTGTGATGCACTGTGATATATTGTGATGCACTGTGATATATGATATATTGTGATGCACTGTGATATATTGTGATGCACTGTGATATATGATATATTGTGATGCACTGTGATATATTGTGATGCAAAGTGATATATTGTGATGCACTGTGATATATGATATATTGTGATGCATTGTGATATATTGTGATGCACTGTGATATATGATATATTGTGATGCACTGTGATATATGATATATTGTGATGCACTGTGATATATTGTGATGCACTGTGATATATTGTGATGCACTGTGATATATTGTGATGCACTGTGATATATGATATATTGTGATGCACTGTGATATATGATATATTGTGATGCACTGTGATATATTGTGATGCACTGTGATATATGATATATTGTGATGCACTGTGATATATGATATATTGTGATGCATTGTGATATATTGTGATGCACTGTGATATATGATATATTGTGATGCACTGTGATATATGATATATTGTGATGCACTGTGATATATGATATATTGTGATGCATTGTGATATATTGTGATGCACTGTGATATATGATATATTGTGATGCACTGTGATATATTGTGATGCACTGTGATATATTGTGATGCAAAGTGATATATTGTGATGCACTGTGATATATTGTGATGCACTGTGATATATTGTGATGCACTGTGATATATTGTGATGCACTGTGATATATTGTGATGCACTGTGATATATTGTGATGCACTGTGATATATTGTGATGCACTGTGATATATGATATATTGTGATGCACTGTGATATATTGTGATGCACTGTGATATATGATATATTGTGATGCATTGTGATATATTGTGATGCACTGTGATATATTGTGATGCAAAGTGATATATTGTGATGCACTGTGATATATTGTGATGCAAAGTGATATATTGTGATGCACTGTGATATATTGTGATGCAAAGTGATATATTGTGATGCACTGTGATATATTGTGATGCACTGTGATATATGATATATTGTGATGCACTGTGATATATTGTGATGCACTGTGATATATGATATATTGTGATGCACTGTGATATATTGTGATGCACTGTGATATATGATATATTGTGATGCACTGTGATATATGATATATTGTGATGCACTGTGATATATTGTGATGCACTGTGATATATTGTGATGCACTGTGATATATTGTGATGCACTGTGATATATTGTGATGCACAGTGATATATTGTGATGCACTGTGATATATTGTGATGCAAAGTGATATATTGTGATGCACTGTGATATATTGTGATGCATTGTGATGTCTTTGAGTCACAGCTGACATACTCAGCCTTAATACTGTATATACAAACATGGTATTCATCAAATGTGCTATCTTCACAGATGATTCAGTCCATATTTCTATGTTATAAATAAATGTCATTTTTCTGCAGTATTTGTGGTGCCAGTGTTTCAGTGTTTGTCCGGGCCGGTCCTGACTTCAGTGATGGGACCCCGCATCAGTTCCAGACACGAATATAGTGTGGACGAGTGAGACGAAACCCAAATACTGAAATGTGTTTTCATGCTTGATTAAAACAAGAGACAGCCCTCATAAGCGGACTCATGGAGAGAGGATTATGGCTGTCATAAACTGACGCTTATGCAAACATGTGACGCAGTACAAACGCAGGGACAAACCAGGATCATCCCAGAAACAGCAGCTCACAATCTGTCACACAAATCAAATATGCTGGCTGACTTACACGAGATGACAGGTTAAGACTGACATACAGCCCGGAAACATCATGTTTCTGATGATGATCCTCATGCACATGTGCTGTTCAGACTCACTCTCACTGAATGAAGTGCTGACGGACACAGAGCGACACGTACCTTTGTCGCTGAAGTCGTCCACGAGGATGATCTCGGCAATGAGCTGCGGCGGCGAGCGGTTGAGGATGCTGTGAACGGTGCGCAGCAGAGACGACCAGCCCTCGTTATGGAAGGGGATGATGATGCTGGTGTTGGGAAGATCTTCTGTGTACAGCTTCGTCTTACAGCTGTGACACACAAACACAGCAGCATTCAGCGTGACACACACACTCATGACGGACATACTGTCACAGCTTGATGCTATACTTAAGTTACTGATATAAACGATACAAACCTCGGCATTAAATCTATAGCACACTGTGATCATGTGTAATTGTCTAATTAAAAACATCAGTCACCCCCCCCCCCCCCCCCCCCCCCCCCCCCCCCCCCCCCATTCTATGCTCACATTGACGAGCGCTGTTAGACTGACACAGGCCAACCTAAAACTTCAAAAGCATCAAGAATATGACATTTTTTGGATAATTTTAGCTATTTGTAGTGATTGGGGAGAACTCGACATCTATGGAGGTGAGGCTAGAAGAACGAGTGCCTTGGTCATCAAAAATACTGCCAGCTCTCTTTTCCCAACCCTTCACTCACTGTCTGGTTAAACTGGTTTGTTCACTACTGTGTAAATATATTTTGACGTGGAACCGGAATCGTAGTTGACAAGTCAAACATGACACATATCAGACGTCTCACAGCGACCGCAGCATGCAACCGTTCACTATTAAAACTTAAATAGAAGAATGTTGGTTTCCAAATAAATGTGGAAACCAATATAATTTTTGAAATGAGATACAACTATTTGAAAATCTGGAATTTGAAGGTGCAAAAAAAATCTAAATATTGGAAAATTACAAAATTACTACAACAGGCCAACAATGTCATTTGATATGTGACCCTGGAGCACAAAACCAGTCATAAGGGTCAGTTTGTGAAAGGATTGTTTGATTAAATAATCTTCATGGTGTAGGTTTGGAGATAGGAAAATGTGGAGAAGATGCAACTATTTGTAAATCTGGAATCTGAGGGTGCAAAAAAATTTAAATATTGAGAAAATCATCTTTAAAGTTGTTCAAATGAAGTTCTTAGCAATGCATATTACTACTCAAAATTAAGTTTTAATATATTTACGGTAGGACATTTACAAAATATCTTCATGGAACATGATCTTTACTTAATATCCTAATGATTTTTGGATATAAACACATAAAGCCTGCTGTAGTCATAGTGTACTACTGTTGTGCTCTACACAGTAACTCAAGCAGAGTATCTGCTGCTGATGAACAGTAATGCGTGGAGACTGCAGGAATCGTGACAGACGTGTGCTGCAGTGGTTTAGATTGAAGCGGAAGACGAGAGCGGCTCACTTCGGGTGTCTGATGTCAGGCAGGGATCTGTTGAGGGCGATGCGATTGCTGACGAATACGTTGAATCCATTCTCCCTGTAGGCCTGGTCCACGCGGTCCGAGTCGGTCAGCGGATACGGCCTGCCCTGCTCACCGACACCTTCAACACACCACAGATTCACCATCACACTCATCTGCAGTCCAGCTCTATCACGCTTCATGCATTACGTGACGCACCTGAACGTGCCGCTTCACTCTTCATCAGTGCATAGTCATGCCAGTCCTTCTTCCGAACGCCGTCGTTCTGCACTTTGTGTCTGTTTATTCTCTGAAAACACATAAAGCATGTGATGTTATGAGGAAGACTGTGTGCTAGTCTTTGTAATGCATTAGTTGTGAAGAAAGTACAAGAGGACGGAGAGAAAGAACAACCCTTGAACCAAACAAAACACCTTTAACAAAACACCAGAACCGAGGATGAACCGAAGGAATGAGGGTGTTGGGTTTTTTTTTTTTTGGGGGTGGGGGGGGGGGGGTGGGGGGGTTGGGTGGGGGGGGGGGGGTGGGGGGTGTGTGTTTTTTTTTTTTTTTTTTTGGGGGGGGGGGGAGGGGGGGGTTGTTTTTTTTTTTTGGTGGGGGGGGGGGGGGTGGGGGGGGGGGGTGGGGGGGGGGGAGTGTGGGGGGGGGGGGGGGGGGGTTTTTGTTTTTGGGGGGGGGGGGGGGGGGTGGTGTGGGGGGGGGGGGGCTGGGGGGGGGGGGGGGGGGGTGGTGGGGGGGGGGGGTTTTTGGGGGGGGGGGGGGGGGGGGGGGAGGGGGGGGGGGGGGGGGGGGGGGGGTAACTATGCATTGTAGTGAGGGCCAGTTGTTAGAACTATGTTACCTGTATAAAGAGTCTGTATGAAACGCTTAGCAAGACTGAAAATGATGTCTGATTTGCTATTTCTGTTCTGTTGAAGTATGATGATTCATCAGTGGAGCTGTAAAGGGTCATGAATCCTCTCTCGTTCTGTGACAGGACTTCCTGAGCTGGTAGTTTGTCCCAAAGCTTCTTCTACACACTCAAAAGGATCTATGCTTTCTTCGCAAAAAGAGTACATACTTCAGGCCAGGGCGTAGTGTAAGTAGGTGAATTGGGACGCAGTTTTCTGCTACGTGTCTGATTTTTAAATGCAAACACTGTTCACAGCCACACCTCTTTTAAAAACAAGCACGTCCCAAAACCTTGGCAGTGAAGCAGAGCAGTGTGGTAAATCGGAGGAGTGAATGGTCCGGAATGGAAAAGCTGTTTGTGTGCACGAGGTGACATGAAATGGTTCTTCCAGGTGTAATAGTGTGTGTGGGTGAAGCGCCGCTGACAGTGAATGTGTGTGAGGGATGGATGCACCTGCTGAAGCTCGGGAAACAGAGGCGCTATCAGACCAGCGGCCTGGACCAGAGCCAGCCGAGAGCCTGAACAACACCGCCTTTCAACAACACCACGCACAGCCTTCCCTATGAACACCAGCAGCACTACAGGAGCATATATATTATATTTGTAATCCTTATGTCATTCCAAACCCATATGGGCTTCACCTATATAAGATGATAAGCCTTCCACAGCCCTGTACGTATTTGACTGTACACACTACTGTACAGATCAGACTGCTGATGTCTCCCAGGTTTAAAAAAAAAAGTACACCTCTATAATGTACTTAACTCTTTCCCTGCCAAAAACGTGATTTTCCAGGTTTCTGTGTTTTCGCTGTTATACGCTAGGGGGCGCTATTACACATCTCCTGAATGAGTGTAGAAAGTGCTGATCAAAAACACAGACCAGGAAGACGCAGAAACCAGCGATCTCATATGTAAGCATATGCGTATGAAAAATAACACGATCATCAACACTAACCGCATATAAATGAAAACTGCCTAATGTGAAATGTGGATCCAGAAAGTGGTGAAGGCCTGTGTAAGCTTTGGGAGTGTTCCCAAAATAGCACTGAACGTAAACAAGGTCTGCTGTTCAGCTGCACCGCGCGGAAACATTGTCTACGTTGTTTACGCTTTGATCTGATATCATTCCTTTTGTTGTTGTAATAAAACCAGACCAAAGCGAAGATAGCATTTAAAATGACTTAAAATACATATATAATAGCAACGAGGCAATAATAATTAGTTCAAATAAAGTATCAAACGCAAGTAATTATATGATTTTATTGAACAAAACTGTAGAGCTAAACTACGTTACACATAATAACACATGCCAGCGCCAGCGGCTTGACGATTGTTTTACACTTGACTGAAATAACAAGCATTATATCCCGTCACACATCATCCCATCCAGCTACTGATGAAGAGGAGAGAGATGCTTTAGGCCAGACACACTGATAGTCCCACATCACTTCTGACGTGCTGTACTGAGTATTCACTCAGAAATAAGGAAAAAGATACTGCAAGTCACACTTTTGTGTAAATGATTGCTTTAATTTACTCATAAATCAAAAACTGTCATTGTAAAATTCATTCAGATTTCCTAAAAGAAATGGCTTAATTCTTTTTATGACAGGTCCATTACAACACAATCAAGTAAACAAAAAATCATCTAGTTGTGTGGTTTTATTGATTTATTTTTCCCCCAAATCAAATGAATGGCTTTATTTGTCCTTATGCTCAAATCTAAAGAAGTGATTCAAATGCTATCTGAAAAATAATCAATATTCCTCTAAAGCAGACAATAATGCTAAACAACCACTGAGAGAGCTGATTTATGCTTTTCTTTAGTTTTCATATTTAATGTTCAGGTTAATATTAATAATTCTATTTAACCCAAGAACCATATGAACAAGTTTAATGCTTGTTTTATCTGAATGTGAAAAATACTGGACTAGTAATTACACATCAGAGACGTCTAAAGTCAATTTGTTATCGGTCTGTGAACTTTGTTCAAAGGAACCATATAATAACTGATCAGCCAATAGTTTACCAGCACGTTGATAAGCGCGTCTACAGCGCGATAAAGCGACGCGACGAAACTACAACGCGTTCCTCATCTGACGTTCCGGCGGAACTTAAAGAAGTCAAAGACTGTCCTCGCCACGTAACACTGCCTGGAAGAGTTTCTGCGGCGATGTTGTAGACTCGGAGAGTATGAGCGCTGTGGTACCTGTAGGTGCGAGAGTCCGGCGGCGTCCGCAGAGCTGTCCAGCACTCGCTCCAGAGACGCGGACCACCAGCCGACGCTCGGCAGCAGCAGAAACACCAGCAGCAGCAGCAGCGCGACCTGCAGCAGCCTCTTCTGCTTCCGCCGCATCTCCGAGTCTCTGCGTGGCGCTTCTGTGTCGTTACATGTATCCACACAAACTAACTTCTCCCTCCCTCTCCCCCTCCCTCCCTCCCCCTCCCTCTCCCTCCCCCCTCCTCCCTCCCTCCCTCCCCCTCCCTCTCCCTCTCTCTCCCCCCCTCCCTCCCTCCCCCTCCCTCCCCCTCCCCTCCCCCCTGCCCGCCCCTCCCTCATCCCCTCCCTCCCTCCCCTCCCTCGCCTCTCCCCTCCCTCCCTCCCCCCTGCCCTCTCCTCTCCCTCCCTCTCCTCTCCCCCTCCCTCCCTCCCCCGCTCTCTCCCTCTCTCCCTCTCCCTCCCTCCCTCCCCCTCCCTCCCCCCCCTCCCCCTCCCTCTCCCTCCCTCTCTCTCCTCCTCCCTCCCTCCCTCTCTCTCTCCCTCCTTCCCTCTCTCCCTCCCCCTCCCTCTCCCTCCCTCCCTCCCTCCCCCTCCCTCTCCCTCCCTCTCTCTCTCTCTCTCTCTCTCTTTCTCTCTCTCTCTTTCTCTCTCCCTCCCTCCCTCCCTCCCCCCCTCCCTCTCTCTCCCCCCCCCTCTCTCCTCCCTCCTTCTCTCTCTCTCTCTTTCTTTCTCTCTCTCCCTCTCTCTCTCCCTCCCTCTCTCTCTCCTCCCCCCTCGCCTCCCTCCCCCTCCCTCCCTCTCTCGCGCCTCTCTCTCCTCTCCCTCTCTCGCTCTCTCCCCCCACTCGCATTTCTTTCTCTCTTTCTCTCTCTCTCTCGCTCTCGCTCTCCCTCTCCCTCTCCCTCTCTCCCCCTCTCTCTCTCTCCTACACGTCTCTCTCTCCCTCAACCTCTCTCTCTCTCTCTCTCCTGTCTCTCTCTCTCTCTCTCTCTCAAACACTCTCTCTCTCTCTCTCTCTCCCCTCCCTCTCTCTCTCTCTCTCTCCTCCCTCTCCCTCTCCCTCTCTCTCCTCCGCTCCCTCTCCCTCGTCTCCCTCCCCCTCTCCTCTCTCCTTCGCTCCCTCTCCCTCTCCTTCCTCTCCCTCTCTCCTCCTCCTCTCTCTCTCTCTCCTCTCTCTCTCATCTCTCTCTCTCTCTCATCTCTCTCTATCTCTCTCTCTCTCCCTCATCACCTCCCTCTCTCCTCTCCCCTCCCCGCTCTTCTCTCCCTCTCCTATCTCGTCCCCTCTCTCCGCTCTCTCCCCCTCCCCTCTCTCCCTCTCTCTCTCTCTCTCCCGCTCTCTCTCTCCCTCTCTCTCCCTCGCTCTCTCTCCCTCTCGTCCTCTCTCTCGTCCCGTCCCTCCCTCCCTTCTCCTCCTCTCTCCTCTCCTCTCCTCTCCTCTCTCGCCTCGCCCCTCCCTCCCTCTCCATCCCTCTCCCTATCCCTCTCTCCCTCTCTCTCTCTCTCCCGCTCTCTCTCCCTCTCCCTCTCCCTCTCTCTCTCTTCCCCCTCCACTCCTCCTCCTCTCCTCTCCACTCCTCTCGTCTCCTCCTCCTCTCCTCTCCACTCCTCTCCTCTCCTCCTCCTCCTCTCCTCTCCTCTCCTCTCATCATCTCCTCCTCTCCTCCGCCCTCCCTCCCTCTCTCTCCTCCCTCCATCTCCCCTCTCTCTCTCTCCCCTCTCTCTCTCCCTCTCTCTCCCTCACTCTCTCTCCCTCTCTCCTCCTCCCTCTCCTCTCTCTCTCTCCTCACCTCTCTCGCCTCTCTCTCTCCCTCGCTCTCCTCTCTCCCTCCTCTCTCTCTCCGCTCTCCCTCCCTCCTTCTCTCTCTCTCCTTCTCTCTCTCTCTCCCTCTCTCTCACCTCTCTCTCTCTCTCTCTCCTTCTTTCTCTCTCTCTCTCTCTCCCCTCCCTCCCTCTCTCTCTCTCTCTCTCTCTCTCCTTCTTTCTCTCTCTCTCTCTCTCCCCTCCCTCTCTCTCTCTCTCCCTCCCCCTCCTCTCATTCCGCTCTCGTCTCCCGCCCTCTGCTCCTCTTCTCGTCCCTCTCTCTCCCCCCTCTCCCTCCCTCCTCTCTCGCTCCCGCCCCCCTCTCTCTCTCTCCTCCTCTCTCTCCCTCCGCTCTCTCTCTCTCTCTCTCTCCCCTCTCCCTCCCTCTCTCTCTCTCTCTTTCTCTCTCTCTCTCTCTCTCACTTTCTCTCTCTCTCTCTCTCCCGCTCTCTCTCTCTCCCTCTCTCTCTCCTCTCTCTCCTCTTCCTCTCTCTCTCGTGCTCCCTCTATCCCTCTCCTCTCTCTCTCCTCGTCCCTCTCTCTCTCTCTCTCTCCCTCTCCCGCCCTCTCCTCTCTCTCTCTCTCCCTCTCTCTCCCTCTCCCTCTCCCTCTCTCTCTCTCCCTCTCCCTCTCTTCTCGCTCCCTCTCCCTCTCTCGCTCCCTCCTCCGCTCCCTCCCCTCTCCATTCCCTCTCTCTCTCTCTCTCCCTCTCCTCTCTCTCTCTCTCTCTCATCTCTCCCTCTCTCTCCCTCGCTCTCTCTCTCTCTCTCGCTCTCCTCCCTCTCTCTCTCTCTCTCCCTCCCCCCCTCTCTCTCCTCCTCTCCTCCTCCAACTCCCCCTCCCGCCCTCCTTTTCCCTCTCTCTCTCTCCCTCTCTCTCTCTCTCTCTCCCTCTCACCCTCTCTCTCTCTCTCCTCTCTCTCTCATCTCTCTCTCTCTCTCTTTCTCTCTCTGTCTCTCTCTCTGTCTCTATCGCTCTCTCTCTCTCTCTCTCTCATCTCTCTCCTCTCTCTCTCTCTCTCTCCCTCGCTCTCCCCCTCTCTCTCTCTCTCCCTCACCCTCTCTCTCTCTCTCTCTCTCTCAATTTCAATTCAATTTAAGTGTGCTTTATTGGCATGACAAAACCTACTTTGTATTTCCAAAGCAATTGCAGCTGGATTGCTTACAAATAGTACACATATGTATTTACAGAAAGAAAAATAATAGTAGTAATAATAATATATAAAAAGTATTAGGAATGTAGTGCAAAATGAATTACTAATGTAAGTATTTAAACTAGAAATAAAAATAAAATAAGTGATTAGACAGATTTACAGAAGCAGAATGTACATCTAAGTAATATAATAGAGTAATCTGGCCTAATATAATGTAGCTGTGCTGGAAACATCAGATCAGGGCAGGCTGAGTGTGTTCTCTTCTGTGGTGACAGGCAGACACATATGGAGCAGCAAACACACAGCAGTTCTTCTGTTCTCCTAACAGATACGGCAGTTTCTCCTGGTTTGAAATAGTTTTAAATGTCTGATGGATCTGCTGTGTTTTATCGTAGAACACTGTCCGTATATCTGTGTATTTGGGGCATTCTGTTAGGAAATGCAGCTCTGTTTCCATCTGATTCAGATCACAGAACACAATCTTCACTCCGGTGGCAGCCATGTTTTTCTGTATCTGCCCGTCTCTATCATCAGCTTGTGTCCGCTGAGTCTGTATCTGGTCAACGTGCTTCTCAGTTTCTGATCTGACACTGTGTACAGATACTCTGCCGTACTGTACTCTCTCTTTAGTGCCAGATAGCATTGCACTTTACTCTGTTGTTGTGTTTGGGTTTGCCAGTGAGTGATGTAGTTCTGTTTGATTTGTGCAGTAATCTGATTGATTCTGATGTTGTGATTCAGAGCAGCAGTAGATGTTAGTGGAGCATCAGGACTGAAGCTCTGGATCAGATGAGGGAGGGGCTTGCTTTCTTTGCTTATCTCTTGGTCTTGCAGGGCTTTATAATGCTATGATTGGGGGTCCACTGAGCTTCAGATGCTTCCAGAATTGAATTGCCCTTTTTTGTATCTTTATGATTAGAGGATATTTGCCTAATTCTGCCCTGCATGCGTTATTTGTTGTGTGCCGGTGCACGTGTAGTATATTTTTACAGAGTTCTGCATGCAGGGTCTCAATCGGATGTTTTTCCCATTTGGTGAAATCTTGATTGGGATTTGTCAGTGGACCCCACACCTCACTGCCATAGAGGGCAATGGGCTCAATTACTGATTCTAATATTTTCAGCCAAATTCTAATGGGGATCTCTATAGGACATTGCCGTTTGATGGCGTAGAAGGCCCTGCGTGCTTTATCTCTCAGTTCATTCACAGCATGATTAAAGTTTCCCGTGGATGTGATTTTCAAACCCAGGTAGTTGTAGTGTGATGTGTGTGTTATCTGCTTAGTGCCTAATGTAAATGTGTGTGGTGTTCCCTGGGATCTGGATCTTTTCTGAAAGATCATAATTCTGATTTTCTTCAGGTTGACTGTCAGAGCCCAGGTCTGGCAGTATTGCTGTAGCAGGTCCAGGTTCTGCTGTAAAGCGTGTTGAGTGGGAGACAGCAGAAGCAGATCGTCTGCATACAGCAGGCATCTGATCTGTGAGGTGTGTAGGGTGAGGCCAGGGGCTGCAGATCGCTCCAGACTGCTCACCAGTTCATTGATGTAGATGTTAAATAGCATTGGGCTTAAGCAGCAGCCCTGTCTCACTCCACGCTCCTGGGAAAGATACCTCGTACGTTTGGTGCTGATTTTTACGCTACATTTACTTTCAGTGTACATTGATTTGATAAGCTCATAGGTTTTACCTCCTATGCCACTTTCAATAAGTTTTTAGAATAGTCCTTGTTGCCAAATTGAGTCAAAAGCTTTTTTAAAGTCAATAAAGCATGCATATATTTTACCTTTATCTTGGCTTATGTGTTTTTCAATTAGAGTATGTAATGTATAGATGTGGTCAGATGTACGGTAATTTGGTAAAAAAAAGATTTTGCTTCTGCTCAGTACATTGTGTGTGGTGATGAAGTCTAATAGTCGAGCGTTTATTATGCTACAGAATAACTTTCCCAGGTTGCTGCTCACACAGATGCCTCTGTAGTTGTTAGGATCAAATTGATCTCCGTTTTTAAAGATTGGTGTTATCAGGCCTTGATTCCAGATGTCAGGGAAGTATCCTACACTCAGAAGCACATTGAATAGTTTTAGAATGGCCGATTGGAATTTACTGCTTGTGTGTTTTATCATTTCGTTTAATATCCCATCAGGTCCAGATGCTTATTTGAGTTGGAGGTTTCTGATTTTTTCTTTAAGTTCTTTATCAGTTATTGGGAAATCTAATGGGTTTTGGTTATCTTTGATGGCTAATTCTAGTTTTTCCAGTTGCTTGATTGTTTGATTTTGCTTACAGTTTGTGTCTGTTTGTACTTTATTAAACAATGTTTGGAAATGACTTCCCATATTCTCCATTTTGTATTGCCATTCTTCATGATTCAGTTTTTTTTTTTCAGAGTGTTCCATTTTTCCACCCCCCAAATTGGTTTGTGTTCACATACTTCTCGATTATTGTCAGTTTCTCTCTCTCTCTCTCCTCCCTCTCTCTCTCCTCCTCTCTCTCTCTCCTCTCTCTCTCCCTCCTCTCTCTCTCTCTCTCTCTCTCTCAATTCAATTAAATTAGCTTTATTGGCATGACAAAAGCACATTTTGCATTGCCAAAGCATGTATAGGAAAAGAGAACATATACAACAGTGTAATTTGGAACAATATAGCAATTTTAAATAACATATGAACAAGTAATATGGAAAGAATTACATTAAAACATATGGATACATATAAACATATATATGATATAGTAAAGGTTATATAACAAGATTATTTCTGTATTTATTTAACTAATAAACTGAATAACTGGATTCAACATTATCTACAGTCGTGTATTGGTTGGTTTGGTGTGAGTTAGCCGTATATTTACTGGATATTGGTTTCGTGGCTGTGCCTCAGGAGTTGGCAGGCTGCTATAAATCTTGCAGCTATATTTGCACACTTAGATTTTTCACCAAGAATGAAGGTGAGTTTTTCGGTTGGGGTGCAACTATTAAATTGGGGAAATATTTTGTTTATTTTGGGGTAATAGTGGTCTCTGATGGTTAGGTATTTGGGGCATTCTGTGAGGAAGTGCAGCTCTGTCTCTATCTCTCCCAGACTGCAGTGGGAGCAGAGTCTCTCCTCACGAGAGAGCCAGGTTTGTCTGCGCCGGCCCGTCTCTACAGACAGACTGTGCTCGCTGAGTCTGTACATCGTCAGTGTTTTCCTGAGCTTCACATCAGTCACTGTGCTCAGGTAGCTTGCCGTGGTGTACTCTCGATTTAGTGCCGAATAACATTCTAATTTGTGCTGGTTTTTGATGGTGTTTGTCCAGTGGGTGATGTACTTGTGTTTCTCTGTGTTGATGATCTGTGTGGGCCGAATGGTTGAGAGTGAGTGTGAGTCCTGAGGCTGGCTGATCTCTGTCAGTCTCAGCACCAGCTGAAGGAGGGGACTCACGTGGTAACTAAGATTTACACAAGCTTCAGTCTGGATCCAGAACACCTGAGAAGAAATTATGCAACTCCTCAGAGGACCTCAGATAATGCCAAACATACAGAACTACCACATTTTGCTAAAAGTTTGATTGCATCATATAATAACTACTGTTAATATTGTTCATCGTCTGTTTTATTACGACTTAAATTGATTTTTCCGTACTGCTGGTTTCGTCTGGTCTGAGGAGAACTGGCCCCCGACTGAGCCTGTTTTTTTCCCAGGTTTTTTCTCCATTCTGTCACCGATGGAGTTTTGGTTCCTTGCCGCTGTCGCCTCTGGCTTGCTTAGTTGGGGAGACTTCATTTCCAGCGTTATCGTTGACCTGATTGCAAAGATATTATTTAAACTGAGCTGGATGTTGACAACACTGAATTCAATGATGAACTGTCTTTTAACTGAACACTGAGTAACCTGAGTGTTGTCCTATTGTCCTTTTTGCATTATTTGACACTATTTCCTACTTATGCGGTCAGTTTGCTTTGACACAATCTGTATTGTTAAAAGCGCTATATAAATAAAGGTGACTTGACTTGACTCTTCGTGAGGCTCAGCTCTTGGTGCTTCAGGGCTTTATAATGTAGTGCTGGGGTCGCTTGTCTTTAGAGGTGTTTTTTTTTTTTTTTTTTTTTTTTTTTTTTTTTTTTTTTTTTTTTTTTTTTTTTTTTTTTTTTTGTTTTTTTTGTTTTTTTCCTCTTTCCGAATTTGATGGCTCTTTTTTGGATGTTTAGAAGGAGAGGGTATTGGCCTAATTCTGCCCTGCATCCGTTATTTGGTGTTTTTCTTTGGACTTTGAGTATTCTTTTACAGAAATCTAAATGCATTTTTTCAATTGGATGTTTTTCCCAGTTTAAAAAATCTAATTTTATAGGTGGACCCCAGACTTCACTGCCATATAATACAATTGGTTCAATTACTGATTTGAAAAGTTTGAGCCAGATTTGGATCGGGATGTCAATTTTAATTGATCTTTTGATGGCATAGAAAGCCCTTTGAGCTTTCTCTTTGAGCTCATTCACAGCCAAAGTAAAGTTACCTGTTGGAGTAATCTTTAGGCCGTGGTAAGTGTATGTTTTTGTGGTTTCAATGGTTCTGTGTGATGGTGTGAATGTGTGTGTTAGTCCCTGAGATCTGGAGCGTTTCTGGAAGATCATGACTTTAGTTTTTTGGAGGTTGACTGTCAGGGCCCAGGTCTGACAGTAATCCTCCAGCAGATTCAGGCTGTCCTGAAGCCCTTCTTTAGTGGGCGACAGGAGAAGCAGGTCGTCTGCGTAAAGAAGACACTTTATCTCCGTGTCATGGAGAGTGAGACCTTGGATGGGAGCATGTTCTAAAGCTTTGGCTAATTGGTTGATGTAGATGTTGAAGAGGGTGGGGCTTAAACTGCAGCCCTGTCTCACTCCACGCCTCTGAAGAAAAAATTCTGTTCTTTTGTTTCCAATTTTAACAGCACATTGACTTATTGTGTACATGGATTTGATCAAATCATAGAATTTACCTCCTATTCCGCTGTCACTTAGTTTTAGGAATAATCCTTCATGCCAGATTGAGTCGAATGCTTTCTTGAAATCAATAAAACAGGCGAAAATTTGGCTTTTGTTTTGATGTACATATTTATCAATTAGTGTTTGTAGTGTAAAAATGTGATCAGATGTGCGGCATTTTGGGAGGAATCCAATTTGAGATTTACTCAAGGCATTGTGTTTGATAAGAAAGTCTGACAGTCTTGTGTTTAAGATGCTGCAGAACACCTTCCCCAGGTTACTGTTCACACAGATGCCTCGGTAGTTGTTGGGCTCCAGTTTGTCTCCGTTCTTGTGAATGGGGCTGATGAGGCCCTGGTTCCAGATCTCAGGGAAGAACCCTACACACAGAACATCACTGAAGAGCTTGAGGATGGCCAGTTTGAAGCGTTGCTCTGTGTGTTTCAGCATCTCGTTCAGGATGCCGTCAACACCGCAGGCTTTCTTGGGCTCCAGGACCCGTAATTTATCTTCTAACTCTTTCAGTGTTATGGGGAAATCTAAGGGGTTTTGATATGCTTTTATTGATTTTTCAAAAATGTCTAGTTTTTTTAATTATTTCATTTTGATCAGAGTTTTGAATTTCAGTTGAGCTATATAATTCTTGGAAATGATTCTTCCATATCTCTCCATCTTGGATAGCCAGATCTTCTTGATTTGATTTGTTTAATAATTTCCATTTATCCCAGAATTTGTTTGAATTAATTGATTTTTCGATCTCTTCAAACTGGTCTTGCAGAAACCGAGCTCCTTCAGTTATCTGAATTATTTGACTTAAATAAGACACTGGATTAGAAGTCAATCATTGGAGTCATTCCCTAATATATCTGAAAAATCCCTATTTGAAGACAAACTGCTCGATATCAGACGTGCCTCTACAAAGGGTTCCATAAACAGAATTCTTATTAATCTTCCAGCATACCAAAGATTTTCAACAAAGCAAAAATGGGAATCGGATCTGGAGTGTTCTTATGATGATAGTGATTGGTGTACTCTTCTAGAAAAGTCACAAACTGTATTGGTATCCACCAAACTTTTAAAGGGGTCATATGATGTTGAAAAGCGATGTGTGCTGTGATTGGCCAGCTATCCAGTGCGTTGTGATTGGCCGAATACCTCAAGCGTGTGACGGAAATGTTACGCCCCACACCATACTGTGATGATGCCCTGTCCGTCCGGAGCGACGATACAAACATAAAACCCTGTCCTGCATTTGTGATCGGAGAAATGACAAACAACAAGCGCTACTATACACTGCTCAAAACTCGCGTTTTAATTGTCAGTGGCAAATTCTTTAAATTAAAATGTACTTACAGTCGGTGAGTCAGAACAGCCGGCATTGTAGTCTACTCTCCCATGATCAGGAAACATCCTCGCATTAAATGTGCTGCCCACATCTGAATATTTGGGTTGAAGTGTTCTGGAACAGTGTTGTAAATACAACTTACACTGATTTCTAGTCGTGTCCCTCTTTTGGAGACCAAACAAAGTAGTTTCGCTTTCAAAACGAAACACACAGCACCTTCACGACATGACGGCAGCAATACTACGGGGGAGTAACAGCGGATAAAAGTTATGCCTTCTTTCTTTGCTTGAACATTTGGCGGCGTTATGCAAATCTTCCCAGATTGTGACGTAGACATGTGGGGGCGTGTTGGATGAGCCGTTTTAGGTAGGCGTGGTTAAACCTTAACTTTTATAAAGAATATCTCTTTGGATTTTGAGACTTTAGTCTTTGCAACTTACAGATCTTCTTTATGCACCAAGAGCTTTTACCACTCCAAAGAGAATGGAAAAATTGAAAATCGCATCATATGACCTCTTGACACTACATAGAACATATTACACCCCCTACAGACTAAACAAATGTAATGGTGGGATCTCTGCCATGAGTCAAAGATGTAAACTATCTACTGGGACTCTTCTTCAGATGCTCTGGAGTTGTCCAGCCTTAGAGACATTCTGGAAGTATGTTATTGCAACAATTTCTGAAATATCAAAGAATCATATTGATCCTGATCCTAAAATTTGGATACTAGGTGAATATCAGTTCACTTCGTATGATCTATCATGAAGGCTATTTTATTTAGCTGGCAAGCACTGCAGCTAAAAAATGCATACTTAAAAAGATGTGAATCTTCCTCAGAAGAAAACACTGGGTTATAATAGCTTGTATCTTATAGTACCCCTGAAAAATACTAATTCGTTAGGACTTCGACTCTATCTGGGCCCCTTTATTGTATTTCTACTTTATTTAACATTGAAATGAAATTGGGAGACAATTGGGTGGGCGTAATGTCTGTACCTTTTTTTTGCTAGCTGTTAAAAAAAGGAATGTTCTGATATTCTTAGTGCTTTTTGCATAATTTATGTATATTCCCAATAACATATCTTTCCAAAAAAGTTTCACTATTCTAGAGAACATTGCTGTCAATACTCTTGAGAGACACACAGCTCAAGAGAAACGTCCCACTTTTAAACCCTTGCAGCCATCAGCATTAAGGGGGCGTGTCTTGTCTGACAGAAGAGAGAAGATAGCGCTCAGTCTGAGTGCAACAGGGAGCCGCGGCGATGCGCGGCGTATTACGGTGATTACGTAATACAGGAACGCCTTTTCATCTATTCCCCCAGAATTGTAGATATAATTGAACACATTAAAGACCCCATTTCTAATGACTAAATAATGAATTGTCAGTTCCTATAAGGGCCGTCCCATACTATAAGCACAACTCATATGACTCATTTTAACTGCGCATTTTTGAATTGGACCTAGGTCGCTTTAGATTAGCCATAAAGACCCCATTTCATAAGTCGAAAAAAACAATGGTAAGTTCGTACATATGTCGCGCATGAGTACTGACCATTCATTTATTCTACTTATTAGAAACGGGGTCTTTAT
>JADLZN010004680.1:0-21833 GCA_018155175.1 Sinocyclocheilus anophthalmus
TGCATATGATATTCGCCGACAAAAAAAGAAACGGAATCCAAAGTGGCTCTCGAGAAACTGACAATGTCAATACCTCGTTTCGGTTTCCAACCAGAGCGGCTGAAATTGCGTATTTAAAAGCACACAATATATATATACTTTCAATTGAATGCTTAAAAAAATTCCCTCGTAGGCGCCTAGCATGGGTTGGTTTCAGCACCCTGGATAATGCCTCTATTACGTAACGCCCTATGACGAGATATTTTCTGGCTCTCGTGGGAAATAAATAATCAAATTAATACGTTAAACCTTCACCTTTGATTATCATATGTATGAAAAACCGCATCTAACCGAAAAGACAGAGAGTTTTGCGTTGAATTGGTTATTTTTGTGACGAAGTTAATTAAATAAACGAATAAAAACGAGTTGCAAACGCTCGGTTGATTAACCCTTCACTATAAACCTGCTCGGGATTCCGGAGCCTCGTTAATATTCGGTCGCAGCCCGTGTGTCCTTCCCGTCCGGTCGGATGATGATGGTGATGTGTCTCGTTCAAGCCTTTTCAAGGGCATGAGTTTACTTTGAAGACAAGTATATTTTCACGTTTCACTGCTATATTGTGCAGATCCTGGATATTGTACTTGCTTATTTTTCTGGTAATGCGGGTTACGGTCCTGCCTCGTCGGTGGTCGGTAGACCTGGTCAGGTGACGCATAACTGGCTCTTAAAGGGAAGCACGCTATCAAACGCCTTTAAGGGCCTCTCATCTCATCTGTCTGCATTCTGCTCCCCCGAGCACAGAGCTAGATACTCTGTCACGAGCTTTCAGTGATATTGGTTGAATAGACGGCAGTCAAATGATCGTGTCATGTATAGATGATCTTCAAGTTTGTTTGAGAATTCTGTTACATTTTTGGACTTTTAATGCTTTTTTATGTGCTCTGTGAATAGGCTTCGTATAAGCTATATTTATCTTTTCGATTGTGGATCCTGGATATGCAATAGCTGATCCTCTGCATGTAAAACTACTCTAGTCTACACCTCTAGACACTGAATATGAAAACAGCAGCTTCATCATTCGAACACTAGGTGGAGGCAATTCTGCACTATTGATATTTTTCTGCTCATAGAAGAAGGTTTTTTTTTTTTCAGCTTCCGCAAGAAACAGTTTAACCCTCATAAAGTTTATCTAGTATACCTATTTACCAGTGAGACAATGTTTGTAAATTCTACCAGTGAATGCACTAATCTTTAACTTCTTTCTGTGTCCAGATATTTTTCTTACACTGTCTTTCATGGGTCTGCATCATGTGTCAGACGGCCCAGAGGAAAGACATCATGGATTGTGGAAAAGTGGAGTGAATGCAGGTGGCAGAGATGGTCCCTGTGACTTATAAACGGAGTCTGCAGGAACAAGTGACATGTCACACATTGTCAAATGCAGAACTGTGTGACTTTAGTAATACATATTTTTGATGATGTGAAATTTTCTCAGTTAAGTAAAGCCTTACATCAAAAGCCAAATTTAACCGGTACAACACAAGTTTTACAGCATTTAATATAAATTCACATTTCACATCAAATAAAATGTTAAGGTCTTCTTCTGGATTATGATATAAAACTTTTTTTTTTGCTGTCACCAGCACTTATGACAGTGTCTGCATGTTGTTCAAAAGAATTTCAGATCATATATTTGTATGAGAATTGTGTGATACCAGATGTATTAAAATATGTAGAATTAAAGGATCTACTAATATTTGTAATTTATTAATCCTTGCATTTTTATTTTGCATTCTTTTTCTGTCAGATAAAAACATGCACATCATCTTGTTACACTTTATACAGTGAAGTTGTAGTCATGACCCATCTTGACAAATATGTTTACTATTTTTGTCATTTCAGTACTGGAAAGTGGCATTCACTTTTCATCTGATCGACCTGTTTCCTCACTTTCTGCTGATGCAGTTGCATCAGAGGGTCGACTGGGGTCATGTGTCTCTCCTGTCCTTCAGTTCCTAAAATATTCTACTATAATGCTTGATTGTTTGCTTCAGCTCCCGCAAGTCTCTTTGTACTCCCTCCAGGATGTCAAGCTTTGACAGTTTCCTGTCAATTGAGGCCAGATGTCCCAGATCGTTCTCAGTGATGCCTGAACCTTCAGAGTTGACTGGAGTCATGCTGCTGCATTTAGGCTCATTCATAGTCTCCTGCCACACCATCTCGAAATAAGAATCTATAAATGCCTCCAGCTCCTCAATGTCACTGTCACCCCATTGGTCAATTAGGTTCTGCAGGTTCTCTGATTGGACAAAATCCATAAAGGCTCTTTCTTTTGCAGTTTGAGCTGTGTAAGGTGTATTCCTGTGGTAATATGGAAGGGATGGCCCACAGAATCTTTCCCCCTGTGATTTGTTCCTGAATAATCGTTGCGCATTCATTGGCTGCTCAGTTGTTGAAACATGGATTACAGCAAGAGAACCTGCTTCAGGCCCATCTGTCCTACTCACAGCAATCCATGGTTCATTTGGGTGAAACCATTTGGAGTTGTTGAGCACCACTACTAGTCTTTGATGAAAGTTTCTGGGTAATAAGGTCCTATTTAATAAACGGATACTTCTGCAGGCCAGTGCTTGATTTTCATTTAGAGAAAGGCTGGAGTCTGTGGTGGTGATTTTTGGATCACTGGATGTAGATGGGAGCAAATGTTCAGAGATCTCAATCATTTGACTCTCTCCTCGAATCTCAGTAACACCTGCTACAAAAACAGTAACAAACTTTGAACATCCAGTACCAATACCAACATCAAATATCAGAATCAAGCAAAAATACAAAATTTCGGACCTAATCAAGCAGTGTTGGGGGTAATGCATTACAAGTAATGCGGGATACGTAATCAGATTACTTTTTTCAAGAAACTATTAAAATAACGCATTACTTTTTAATTTACAATAAAATATCTGAGTTACTTTTTCAAATGCAAGTTGCTGTTTTGTTTTCCCATTTATTCACTGACATTTCTCCTGTCCCCATGTTGAGAGAAATATCGTATTCTTCATGCAATCCAGAATGGCAGTACGTTTGAAAGCTGAAGGTTTGAAAGTTGCTGCCATCTACTGTACAAACGTGAATTTACATTTCCTTCACCCTGAGGCATATTCATTTCACTTTTGCTGTGAAAAAGCTTTTACAGTTGCCAAAATCACCCATGATAAAGTTTGTAGAACTTCTAAGAGGAGTCATTTTCACTTTCCCGATCTGTACCTTTCCACCAAACCTCAGTTCGCCAGGTATCAAAGATCGTTGAATATTCCCTTGATTTTCGGTGTTATTTAGCATCTGTTCTAACACCAACTCCTCTATCTTCTGCATCAGTTCTGCGACCTGAGTGCCATTGTCTTTGATTTTGTTGTTGAAAACCTGGTATCTATTTCCACATTTCTCCACCAGCGTCTGAAGTGCATCTCCTTCACTTTCAATGTACTGCTCCACACTAATGTCACAGAGCCAGTCTCCATGTGTGAACAACACAACGGTGGTGCTCCATGCTTTCCCTCCCAGAGCACGCAGATGGTCCTCAGCTGCTTTCAGGTTCCTTAGTGTAAAAGAGGAACTGGCATTGACAACTAGCAGGAGAATGCAGATCCCACTGGCTGAACCAGAAACCCAGTCATTGAGAAGTTGGCTTCTGAACTCTGCGATGTTTGGACACAACATCCAGCCAGGTGTCTCCATGACCTCAACTTTTGTCTCATTGAGTATAACAGTACCTCTCAAGTGGTTTTGGTTATCAGCCTCTTGTCTGTCATTACCCAAAATGCAACTTGCAGAAGACGTCTTGCCAGAGTGTTTACCACCCAGGAGAAAAACTCTTATAGCTGAGGACAACTGTACTTGATCTGTAAAGAGAAAGAAAAAAACTCTTTTTTTTTCACAGGATATTCCCCCCCCCCAAAATGACACTTTGTCATTCATTACTCACTCATGTCGTTCAAACCCGCAAGATTTTTGTTTATCGTCAAAAGATATTTATGAAATTTGGAGTGGTTTCTGCCCCCTCGATTGAAAGTCCATGCGACCAACATGAGAAGATCCAAAAAAGGCATATGAACCTAATTCATAGGGATTGAGACAATTTAATCAGCAGTCCAGATTTGAACACTTATATCATTAACCTCGAATTTAGATTTTATTTGACTTTATTTTATTCATATGGATTAGTTTTACAATGCCTTTATGATCTTTTTTTTGATCGTGCAACGTTTCGTTGGATCGATTATCAATGGAGGGAAAGAAACCTCCCAGGTTTTATTAAAATATCTTAATTTGTTTCAAAGATGAACGAATGTCTTAAGGTTTGAAATGAGATGAGGGTTGATTTTTGGTTGATCATTTTTGGGTGAACTTTCCTTATAAGTTAATTTCGACTCAAAATTTGTATCACAGTATAATTTATTATACTGGAAGGTTTTTGACTTACTCTTGAAAGCTCTCAAGCTTTCTCTTCGTCTCAGCACATATTCTTGCCGCAGCTTCGCCCTGCCTTCCTCTACTTGCCGTTTTCTCTTCATCTCTTTAAAAAGACTCTCATCTGTTTCAAAGTAGCTTCCTGCTGTCATCTCCCCTATCTTCTCCAGTAGCTCGGTGATCTGGAAATTATTCCCAAGGCTCTTGTTGTTTAGCACATGGTAGCGGTTTCCGCATCTCTCCAGGAGCCACTGGAGGGTCTTTCCTTCGCTTTCAATGTACTGCTCTATGGTTGTGTCGCCAAGCCAGTCTCCAAAGGTGAACAGCACTATAGAGTGATTCCAAATGTCCTTACTAATGAGCTCTATGTGCTCCTCAATGGCTCTCCTATAGATCTCTGTGAATGACCTGTCCACCCGTACCACCAAAAGGAAAGTGTGAGGACCAGGTGGACACAAGTACACACTTTAGACAATTTCCTCTTTGTCAAAAGCTGAAGAATCCTGGGTAAAGTAGTTCATCCACCAGCCAGGTGTGTCTACAACTGTTATCTGTATTCCTGCCACTGTTAATGTTTCTTTTGTGCATTGTGTTGTCCGCTTTTTTGCTGTAAAGCTTAGGTCACTTCCTGCTGCTAGAATGCTGTTTCCTGTTGAGCTCTTCCCTGAGCCCTTTGCTTCAAGCAAGATGAGTCTTATGTTTTGTTGATGAGATGACTGCACTGAGGGGAGGAAGAAATAGAATGATTGATATTTACAATAAAATGCATCCATTAAAATACTACACTTTGAAAATAAAGGTTCCAAAAGGTGGTGTTCACAGTTTTTGGTTCCCCAAAGAACCTTTCAGTGAACAGTTCTTATAAGAACGATTTTTTCTTAGTGGAAAGAACATTTTATTAATCTAAAGAACCTTTTCCATTATAAAGTCTATTTTGTGAAATGGAAAGGTTCTATGGATTCTTCCATAGATGCCAATAAAGAACATTTTGTATTTAAGCGTGTAATGTACCTTATTTTAAAACTCACCCTTCAGAGTAGATCTCTGTTTGTGTATCTTCATCAGTCTCTGATGAGCCTTAAGCTCCACTTCCCTCTTTCTGTCCTCTATATCCTGTAAAGTCTTTACATCCATTTCGAAATGGTGACTTTCATTTTCTGGCACCATTTTGTCGATTTTCCCCATCAGTTCCATTACTTGGGTGACATTGCATGTTTCCTGGGTATATCAAGAATGTGAAACCTGCCACTGCACTTCTCCAGGAGCCACTGGAGGGGTTTACCTGAAGCCTGAACATGATCCTCAAATGATTTATTTCCTGAATTTTTGCACTTTGTGAACAGCACCATAGTGTGACTCCAAACCGTCTCACTGAAGAGCTCAAGATGCTCTTCTATGGCTCTCCTCCGCTTTTCTATGAACACAGAGTCTGTTTTCACCACCAGGAGAAAGACGTGAGGCCCTGGGTGACACATGGAGACGCTGTGTCTGATTTCCCTCCTGACCAGCTCTGGTGTGTCTTGTGCTGAGAAGTCACACCACCAACTTGGGGTATCCACCACCATCACAGTCCTCCCTTGTACCTCAGCTTTTTTTTTCAGGCATGTGGTCCGTTCATGGAGGATGAACTCCTCATGGTTTAAGATAGCATTTCCCACTAGGCTCTTTCCAGAATTTCAACCTCCAAGAAGGATGATCCGCAGTTCAAACAGATGCTGCACATTCCCTTGATTAAGAGACAAATGTGATATATTTTCAATGTTTCAGATCAGAATTCATTATATTATTCAAAGCTCAAATTAATATATAACATGCCAGTAATGGCGTCTTCCAAAATACATATGTAGTGTTCTTTTTTTCCTCAAGCAGTAGCAGATTAATAATTCAAGAAAAGGACAAGACGGTGAGATATAAAGTTAAAATATAACCTGAAATTACACATCTAAATGTGCAAAGCTTATAAGGGACATGCCCAAAATGGCATGCAACTATAACTCACACTTCTAAACCACTGCTAAAAAGATACATGAGGCACTTTAGTCTGAGAAAATGTGGCCTAAAGGATTAGAGCAAAGTCAGTAAAGTTTGATTCTCCCTCCTGGAACAACAACCGTTAATTATATGAACAGAAGGTTAATTCGATTTTTTTAGGTTTACATTTTTTCATCTCAATGGTAAAACGTGTCCCAAATTACCTGAGCTTATTGGACATTAAATTAAAAATAAAAATTAAATAACTTAATATACCTTTTTACAAACTCTGCATTGTTTAATTTTCCAACAAACCGATCCATAGATTATCTATCTCTTTTTCCCTCAACAGCAACCATTAATCAACATTATAGCTTAGTGAGGACGTGTCAAAATTAATATTGAGAAATTAATTAACTTACTTTGATTCTGAGAAGTTCCTTTTAAGGCCATAATGGGTCGTGCAGGTTTTTTGTTCTGATTATCAAAATGCAAAAACATGAGGCATCTGCATTGGCTTTCACAGGAGGTTAAGAATGCTTGGAATTATTTAGCATTATTTTGGTTATGTTTCCAGTGGATATAGACAAGACTGAGTGAATCATCGTTAGGTGTGTTTTGGAGCATGTAATGTCAACCTATTCCATGGGTCCAAAGTTTATACTGTAATAAACCAGTGAAATACCAAAATGTCACTCCCTCATACACAACAAAGCCATATACTTTTGAAGTTATGCTTAGTTTGTGTTTAATCAGAACCCTCACCGAGATTTTTCTGTTGCCCTTTAATATTTAAAAGGGAGTTGAAAAGGAAATATGAAAGAGATATTGTAACATCACTATTGCGTTTATTATTGTTACTGTCAGGATATCATGACATCATATACTAATCAAACTGATCATACTTTCATCCTTGTTATCGTTGTTACATTTTAGTCATTGTTTGTGATTGTTTCAGAGAGTTTGCAAAGGGAGATTGATCCCAGAGAGGGCAATATTCATAAGCCAGCAGAACAACAGTTAAAAGCTTAAACCTGAACACCACAAACAATCCTCCTCCTCAAGCAAGTGATGAAACACAATACAAACAGAAAAACACAGATAGCCTCACAGATAAAGAGCTCGATCATGTACTCCATGAGACAATAGATCAATCAACTGAGGGAACAACAAAACTCAGAAGTAACAGCGACAGGAGAGATTCCTGTGAAGAGGTCAGGAAAGGCAGCAAAGGAAGTAACCAGAATCTTTCACTTTTTGTGTCTATGAAAGATACACTTCGACAAAGTGGACATAATGGACACTGAAGGTGAGACAACATGCATGCAATTGTGTAGCTTGGTGGTTTTGTACTCCATCTGTTCCTCAAAGATACAATGAATTTTAAAGAGATTCTCATTTGCATTTGATTGGACAGCTAATCTGTGTGGTATTTAATTTCATAGGATCTTTTTTGTAGGCCTATTTTATTATAATTGTTGGTTATAATTTTTGTTTTTAGATAACTTTAAACCATAATTCATATACTACACACAGTATAGTATTTTACATTGTAAGTAGTTATTGAGTTTAAATGTACAATTAAATGTACATATATATCCTTTAGTTTGTTTCTAATGTAACGTAAAGTATAATAAAATCTGGATAATTATTAGTTTTCTTGTTATCATTCATAACATATTTTCAAATGTGGTCATGCGCCGTTCCCGCTCTTCTTCGCGCCTGCAGCACACCGGAAATTGTCATCGCCCCATTTCCCCCTGGTGACTGTCACTTCCGTATGATTGCATTAAGCAACACGCCGCTGCGCGACACACTCACGTGGTCACTGAGACGAACTTGACCTCCTTGGGGGGTTGGTGGGTTTTGGCAACAGCTGATCTGTGACTGGAGTGTGCATGGTAGGTAGTGACGTAGAGTCCGGAAGGGATCCGGAAATGGAGGATGAAATGTTTGGCGTGGATTGCAGCTGAAAGAGGGAGGGCGGGGGGCCTGGGCACTCCGAGTGGAAGTTTAGTAAGCCACTCGGCCCCCCTAACCCGCCCAACACCACAAACCCACCACCGACAGGAACATCTGGAAGTCATCCATCTGGGGACACTGCCCCCCTGGCCCTGCCTCTCCGCCTCTCCGCGGAACGACAGAGGCGCGGTCCCGGTCCTGATTGCACGTTTGTGGATGCGTCTTTTCAGCCTCCCTCGCGCAGTGTCTAAAGTCCGTCCGGGCCCCCCCGCTCGGCTCGCTTCGCCAGTGCCGCCGTTGAGAGATGGCACCGCCTAATCCTTATTTGCCGGCTCGCGCCCCCACCCGTGGCCCCATTCCCGGCGTCGCTTGTGCACAAAAAGTGATCTGCTCGGTACCGGAAGAAAAGAAATGGGTCAAAGGAGTGATAACTGGTATCCCAACTGAAGTGACCGTAGAAAAGATCAAGACCAGTCCACTTGGGGCGGAAAGTTTGTCGGGGCAGTTTGAGCGCGGCAGAGTAGTGGTTGATTGTTGTTGTGTCGGAGAGTGGGGTTGTTAAAAGAGTTTTTAAAAGACCCTGACTGAACCTGGACTACAGCAGAGAGAAAGACCCGAAACTAATGAAAATGGTGTTGATAGCTTTAGTAAAGTAATGATTCACGTTGAATTGAGGATAAGGATAGGAAGTTTACCGGAAACAAAGTATTTTAGGATTCAGTATGCTTCCCGGTCCGACTTTATGTTCCTCCTCAGTTAAGATGTTTGGTTATAATGCCAACAAAAATTGGGTCATGTGGCAGCTGTTGTGCAGGGTAAACAACGATTGGTTTGTGCAAGGGTGCTGCCCTAGGTGTTTGGGGCCGGTTGGGTGTGGTTTGGGGTGGTGGAGCACAGCATGTTGAATATGGCCCAAACTGCGGGGGTCAAGGAGTTAACCAATAGTGTTGTACTTGTGGCGACGAAAGCGCAGACCCATTTAGGGCGGGTTAGGGCGTGATGTTTATAAGTGAGGAAGCATGCAGCTCAGTGCAGACCTGCAGCAGACCTGTAAGAACCGAGGAGGGACGGGGGAATTGTCATCTTTCCTTGAGCACTAAGAAATAAGTGGGGAAGACAAGGCACTCCCAGAGCTAGAAGGCAGAAAAACCCCAGGGATAGTTCCTAATCAAAAAAAGAGGATTAAAGTGCAAGAAAACACGCAAACAAAGAGAGGATATCCGGGTTAATGTAACCAGTGGATTGTCAGTTTCGGCGCGGAGGAAAACGCGGGGGAACAAAAGGCGGCTGGACGGAAAATAAGTGCCGGGAAGATGGTGAATTGTTTGCACCAACCGGAAAAGCGCGGACAGAGAGAGAATCAAACTTAATCAAAGCAAGCTGAAAGATGAAACATACCTAGCGATTAGCGGGCCATTTCCGTGGAAATGATAATTTTAATGACAAAATACAGGTGTTTTTGTGTGCCCCAAGCAGCATCAAATACTCAAAACAGTTGTGGTGGAGCTTTCATTAATGTGTTAACAATATTTCAATGGATGCAAGACGCTTAATTGCAATTGCTGGGGCAAAGAATTTAAACACGCACAATATCTCAATCATGGAAAATAAACCTGATATAATTTGTGTTCAAGAAACATGGTTAAAACCTCATCTTAATTTTAGTTTACAAGGATATGTGGCGATTAGAAGAGATAGGAAACAAGGGAATGGTGGTGGAGGGGAGGGGTGGTTTGAGGGGGTCTGGTGGAGGGGGTGGTGTGGAGGGGGGAGGGACCGGGGGTGGGGCTGGGGTTGGGGGGGTGGAGGGGTAGCAACATTTATAAAACAAGGAATTAGATACAGAAATGTTGAGGAGATTGCAGATCACGAGGTGGTGGTGATTTGAAATCTGGGAAGGGAGGTATAGTATTAAAATAATTAATTTTTATAATCCTTGTGGGAAATTAAGTAAGAAGCAATTGGAGAATATAAGAGGAAATAACAATAACAAAGTGGTTTGGTGTGGGGATTTCAAAGCACATAACACTTTATGGGGTAGTAACAAAAATTATTATAATGGGTTAATAGTGGAAGAAATGCTAGATAGGGGTCAGTTGGTATGTATTAATGATGGAAGCATTACTCGATTAGATGTATCCAATGGACGTCACTCAGCTTTAGATATTACGTTAGTATCTAATAGCTTAGCTGGTAAAAGTGTATGGAGGGTTATAAAGCAAAGTACAATCGGAAGTGATCATTATCCTATATGGTGTCAATTAGGTGTGGTAATAAATCAAGTAAAGGTTTTTTAGATGAGGAAAAGATAGTTAGAGAGAGGGGGGGAGGGGGAAAGGGGGAAAAAGGGGAGATAGAGAGGGAAGTAAGATAGAGAGAAAACCAAGGTGGACGTGGCAATTCACAAAAATGGGACGGGCAAATCGGGAACTTTGTACAAATCTGTTGTCCTATAAAATGTTTAGAATTTTAGTATGGTAGTAGATTTATTTAGACTCTAATGGAATGAACGAAGATTATTGAGGAAGGAAAATAGTAAGAAAGTTAGTGGCAGATAAGGACAATACAAGCAGAGGTAAGAAGTACAGCAGAGGAAGTAATAGGTAAAAAGGAAAGCACAAGTAGTAGAAAATCAGTACCATGGTGGAATGAAGAGTGTAGTAAAGCAGTTGCACATAGAAACAGAGAAATTAAGAAAGCAAGGAAAACGTTACAATTTAAGGATTATATTAACTATAAGAGAGCTCAAACAATGGTGAGGAGGGTAATAAGGACAGCTAAAAGAACATACTGGAGAGAATTCTGTAATAGAATAGGGGAAAAAATTGATATGAATGATTTATGGGCTATGATCAGGAAGATGAGAGGCATACAGAGAAACTATAGTATTCCGGTTTTAGAAAATAATGATAAAATTGCAGTTTCTGATATTGATAAAGCCGAGATGCTTGCGGAAGCATTTGTAATGGTACACAGTAATACGAATATTACGGATAGTATGAGGAAGTATAGGGAAGAGAAGGTGAGAGAAAATATTCACATATTTGAAAAAAAAGATTGAGACTGGTAGTACATTAGAAATAGAATTCACAATGTACGAATTGAAGAGAGCTATTGCAGGGGTAAAGCAGACATCCCCAGGTAAAGATGAAATATGTTATGAGATGATTAAACATTTATCAGACGAATCTTTAGGTGTGGTTTTAAGTTTTTTTTAATAAGATTTGGAAAACAGGGATCATGCCAGTGGATTGGAAGCACGGAGTAATTGTGCCAATTGCAAAACCAGGAAAAGATAATTCAAAGGCTAGTAATTATAGACCTATAGCTTTGACATCCAACCTATGCAAGCACATGGAACGGATGGTCATGAATAGATTGATATTTGTAATTGAGAGTAGAAATATTTTTTCAGCATATCAAAGTGGTTTTCGAAAGGGGCGTAGTACTATGGACTCATATATTTGAATAAGAAAGGTGCAAATTAAGAAGGAGGTATTAGTGGGAGTCTTTTTTGACGTAGAGAAGGCATATGATATGCTGTGGAAAAAGGGGTTATTAATGAAATTAGAAAGTCTGGGAATTAATGGAAGAATGTACAATTGGATTTTAAATTTCTTGTTTGGAAGAACAATTCAAGTTAGAGTGGGAACAAAGTATTCTAGAATATATTCAATAGAGAATGGAACTCCGCAAGGAAGTGTAAGTAGCCCTATTCTGTTTATCTTGATGATAAATGATATTTTTTTACAGTATAGAGAGTGGAGTAGGTAGATCACTATATGCAGACGACTGAGCACTATGGAAAAGGGGACGGAATCTTTCATTTGTGGAAAGCAAAAAGCAAAATGCAAAATGTGGTGAATGCTGTAGAGAGATGGGCTAAGATATGGGGATTTCGTTTTTCTGTGGCGAAGACTCAAGTAATTTGTTTTTCGAATAAGAAAAATAATCCGAAATTAAACGTTAAGATGTATGGTCATCAGTTGGAGCAAGTGAAGGTCGTCAGATTCTTGGGTATGTGGATGGATTCAAAATTAAATTTTGGAATACATATACAGAAATTAATAGAAAAATGTAAAAGAGAAATTAATGTATTAAGGTGTTTATCAGGTGCTGATTGGGGAGCAAGTTCTCAATCATTAAAAAGAATATATAGTGCAGTAATAAGATCTAGTATAGATTATGGTAGTATAGTATACTGTTCGGCGAACAAAACTCTGCTCAAAAAAGTTGAAGTAGTACAGTCACAGGCTCTGCGTATATGTAGTGGAGCTTTTAGAACATCTCCAGTGAATGCTTTACAGGTAGAGATGGGAGAAATGCCCCTAGAACTCCGTAGGTTACAGTTGAGGATGAGATATTGGGCTGGTGTAAAGGGTCACTCAGAATATCATCCAGTTAAAAATCTTTTGAAAGATTGTTGGGAGTATGACTATAAAGATTTATAGAGCTTTGGTTGGACAGTAAAGAAGGAGGTGGATAGATCAGTGTTGAATAAATATGAAAATAATCCTTCTGTAGCTATTCCAGTGGTTCCACCGTGGTTGTTTCCAATGCCTTTGATTTGACTTTCAAATACAAAAAGAAATAAATGAAAAGAAGAAGATCATTCCTATAAATATAGTAGTTCAACAGTATATAAATCAAGCATATTATTCACAATTACAGATTTATACGGATGGGTCGAAGGATCCTGAATCAGGAAGGCACAGCAGCAGTAGTATATATTCCTGCATTTAAAATAAAAATAGCCAAAAGAATATCCGACCATTTGTCTGTTTTTACTAAAGAATTAATAGCAATTATATTAGCACTACAATGGATTGAAGAAATACAACCAAATAATATTGTAATATGTACAGATTCAATGTCTGTTCTAACAAGTCTAGAGAGTGGTAAATCTGCAGCGTGGCAAGATCTAATATATGAAGTATTACAGTATTTGTTTAGAGTTAGACAATCAGGGATAATGGTATACTTCCTATGGGTACAGGCTCATACTGGGGTGGAGGGAAATGAGAAAGTGGACTGCTTGGCTAAGATGGCTCTGAAGCACTCACATAGTGAAATTAATATAGCAATTACCAAATCTGAAATCAAGAGAATAATGTCAATTGAAGTAAGAAAGATATGGCAAAAGATATGGGATAGTGGAATAAAAGGAAGGCATCTTTACCAGATACAAGGGTGCGTAGGTGAAGAGAGAATAAGATGTGGGAGTATGAAGAAAGATGTTATTATAACAAGAATGAGGATTGGACATTCAACTTTAAATTTCAATTCCAAAATGGAAGCTGAAATGGAAGATGTATAAATGTGGGAATCCGAAAACAGTAAAGCTGATTCTTCTAGAACTGTAAATGCTATGAAGGAAAAATCTCTAATCATAATTAGTTTGATGGGATGTGATAGTATCACTACAGATATTCTTAGGGAAATGAACAATGCATCTAGATTAAGAAGAAGTGGCATTCTCTAAAAAAGACAAGGAATATGGAAGATAATAATTGTAATAAGTGTGGTTTATATATATATATATATATAAAATTTTTTTTTTTTTTTAATATAATATCCTTCTCTCTACCACATCTGTTCACTCGTCCACACTCCAGATCGTAGGTGCGGTAATGCACCTTAAGTTGGTTTGCAAAACCGCCAATAAACAAAGAAGAACAAATTAACAGGAGGATGGAGGACGCTGTGATCGTAGCGGTGTTTTTGTTGTCTCGCGGGTTTCACAATAAATGGACATGGAATGTCGACGTATACGTAAAGCTATTGAAAGAACGGAAAGGAGGACTAATAATCTCCAACGACAACTGGCAGTGCTTCATTTGCTACAAGTGCCTGCACTTCACTTTCGTCCATCTATCGCTGTTCTCCATAGTTGTGAAATAAGTTGACACAATGTTTACCGTATGTTTATACGGCGTTTTAAATCATGGCAGGTGAGGGCATTTCCATATGCGTTTGGCCAATCAATGTCTACTTACGTCACGGGTAGTAGTTGTGCTGGTTAGACCCTGCTCCGGAGTAGGAGCTAATTTGGTTCTCGAAAAAGGCAGTCCGGTACTGAAATCGCTCCCAGTTCCGGTGGTGCGAACATGCCGAAAAGTGGGTAGTTTCCACAATTAGTTCTGGTACTATGAAAAGGTTCCTGCGGTGCGAAAGGCCCTTTAGAAATGCACAGTTCCCGGCCCAAGGACATGAACAGCTCTAAATAGAACATGGTGTGAACGCAGCATATGATCTTGAGCATTTGACAACAGCATTATCTAACTGACTTGATAATGTCTTTGTCGATCTGTTTCTTCCTCTGTTAGGATGCAGCTGACAAGACAGATTCCAGTAAGAATTCTCAGCGTTAATCAAGCAAGTCCACATTTAGAGTGGGAATCATCTTGGAAGAAAACTTTGTAATGGATGAACTGACTGATCTCAGGCCTTCTATGTCCATTTTTTCAGACTGATTTATGCTCTGCACCTGGACTGTGTTTGAAAAGCACTTTATATTTTATTCAGCAGGTAATGCTCAATCTCGGAAAAGGTGAGTTAGCACCTAAAATTCAGTACTGCCAATATTGTGAACTCAGAGTGGAATAAAAACAACTGATAAAGATTTAACTTGAAAATTACACTGAAAAAATTTTCATTTATCCAATTAAAAAAATGTAGGGTAATGTTATTCACATCAATTTTTTTTTACTTGAGCCAATGAAAAATAAATAACTTGCCCTAAACAATATTTTCTATGTCTATGAAAACTATATAAAAAAAATTATTTGAGAAAAATGAAAAGGGAAAAAAAAATTTTTGTTTTGATTAAATCTGTATTTTTTTTTGTTTGGATCAAAAATAGAATTTTAATTAATTGACTTTCTTCAACAAGAAAATATATTTTGCCAGGTTTTATAAAATAGTTTTCATAGACATAGAATATATTGTTTAGGGCAAGTTATTTATTTTTCATTGTCTCAAGTTATAAAAAATATAGATGTGAATCATTACCCTAATTTTTTTTAATTGGATGAATGAAAAATTTTTTTCAGTGTATATTGTACAGGAAATGATACTCTACAGAACATTTACATTATGAAAGAACTTAATCACAGACTTCAGTCTAGTACGAGCTTAAGCACTCTTACTTACATTGCTCGTACATCTGCACTTTGTTGTTTATGATGAGCACAATAGTGCAGAATTCAGTCAGTGAGCATGAGCAATGAACTAAACTCTGGCGTTTCAGCAATGACTAATCTGAATGCCTCTGATTGGCCATCAACAGAATCATGTGTGATTGTGATGTGTATGCATGCAGGATTTTTCTTCTTTTTTTTCCCACAAAAAAAACTATCTTGTCTCTCATTTGATTGGCTCAGTCTGAGTGGGCCAGTGCCACCCTGGCCCTTATGTAGCCTTGCCACTGTACTACACACATTCATATTATTTAGAACATGCTTTATTAGCAGCCGCAATGTAATTACTTATTCGAAAGGCATACCTACTCAGAGAGCATTCAATTTCAGATGCAGCCTTAGTTCAGTACATGTAGGACTACTTTTCTACTTTTACTTCTAACAAAAACGGACTGACTTAATCTACACAACATGCTGTCTTCACGCACTTTTTTTCATCCTCTACCGCTGCCTTTCACTCCTTGCAAAAGTCAGCATATGATTCATCATTCTAAGGTGCGGTTCCCATAGGCAAGACGTTTTTTTTGCTACACATGGGCATCTCTATTCACTGCTTTTATCTTAAACAGAGCAGAAATGAAATTCCAGGGAATTCCCATTAATAAATAATGAGGCCACTGTTTAAAACGGGTCGCAACAGAGGTTGTTTAATTTCAGCCCGCATGTATATTTTAGATGAATAAGATGCTGGGTTTAAAATAAACATACTATTGAATCTCCAGTTTTTGTAGATGCCCTCCATGTCTTTGTGACATTTCATGCCACATTTTTGCTATTCATTATGCTGTTGATTTTTTTCCCCTTTGGCACGGATTTTCTAGCTTTTTCTGTCTTTTATTTTCTTATGATGTGAGAATATTCTTCTCAGACAAATAAGGCAGACAACAGATGTCCTGCCCTTTTATGAGGGCTTGTGCCCTCACAAATGAGATCTTACACATCTCAGCTGTGTCTTCTTAAGAATGCTCTCAATGTCAAATGCAGAAATGTTAATGTGTTCATGACCTCAAGGTTATATTATTGTAACGCTTTATTGGGTGGTTGTTCTGCACGCTTAAACAAACTCCAGCTGGTCCAAAATTCAGCAGCTAGAGTTCTTACTAGAACCTGGAAGTATGACCATATTAGCCCGTTTCTGTCAACACTGCTCTGGCTCCCTATTAAACATCGTATAGGTTTTAAAATCTTGTTTATTACTTATAAAGCCCTGAATGGTTTAGCACCTCAGTATTTGAATGAGCTCTTATTGCATTATAGTCCTCCACGTCCACTGTGTTCTCAAAACTCTGGCAATTTGATAATACCTAGAATATCAAAATCAATTGTGGGTGGAAGATCCTTTTCCTATTTAGAGCCCAAGCTCTGGAATAACCTACCTAACATTATTCAGGAGGCAAACACATTCTTTCAGTTTAAATCTAGATTAAAGACCCTTCTCTTTAACCTGGCTTACACACAACACACTATAACATTTCTACAGTTCTAATCCGTTAAAGGATTTTTAGGCTGCTTTAATTAGGACAACCGGAACCGGGAAGACTTCCCATAACACCCGATGTACTTGCTACATTGCTAGAAGAATGGCATCTATGCTAATATTAGTCTGTTTCTTTCTTATTCCAAAGTCACCGTAGCCACCAGATCCAGTCTGTATCCAGATCAGATGGTCACTGCAACCACCCGGATCAAGCCGTATACAGTCCAGATGGTGGATCAGCACCTAAAGATGACTTCTACAGCCCTGAATGTCAGCGGAGATCAGGACAACTAGATGAGCCCTAGAGACAGATCCCCAGTAAAGACCTTGACTCCTAGACGGTACAAGACCACAGGAACCAGTTGAGTCGTCTGCACAATGTGACATTGCTGCAGCCTGGAATTGAACTGCTGGTTTCGTCTGGTCAGAGGAGAACTGGCCCCCCGACTGAGCCTGGTTTCTCCCAAGGTTTTTTCTCCATTCGTCACCGATGGAGTTCTGGTTCCTCTTGCCGCTCTCACTCTCGCCTCGGCCGCGCCTCTGGCTTGCCTAGTTGGGGACACTTCATTTCCAGCGATATCATTGACATGTTTGCAAAGATACTATTTAAACTGAACTGCGCTGGATGATGACATCACTGAATTCAATGATGAACTGCCTTTTACTGAAAATTTAGTGTTTACTATTGTCTTTTTGCATTTTTGACACACTATTTTCTTAATTAATGCTTTTCAGTTGCTTTGACACAATCTGTATGTTAAAAGCGCTATATAAATAAAGATGACTTGACTTTCTGTAGACATCAGGCGTTGAAAATGAAGCTCCAACAGAGATTAAAGCAGATAAAACAGTAATTTCTCCTTAGATAAAGATGATATCATTCTTTTCTCCTTTCTTAGGTTTCAGAATGGATTTCTGTTTATCTATCTCTATTTTCTGAGACAAAGCTAATACCTACATAAAACAAAACTAAGAACTCATCTGAGCTATGAAAGACCAACTTCTAAGCAAACATAATTTTCTTTTCATTTTATTTTTACGATGGGCAAATGAGCTTTACTGAAAGTATCTTTTATTAAAAGCTTGTTTACTGAATAGGGATGCAACGATTATAGATTTTGTTGGTACGATTATTGTCTGAGGAATAATCACGGTTTTATGATTATGACGATTATTATGCATTTATTCATTTCCCAACATTACTAATGTATAAAATCACATGAACACTCTTTAGATATTAAAGTGTTATTTATTGCTGGCTTTTGAAACAGAAATAACACAGTAACCAACAATACAGCAAAATAATAATAAAAAAGACAAACAAAAGTCCATCTCTCCCATTGGAATTAAAAAAAAGGTGACCTCTGCTCTGTAAACATCCATGACAGTATTTCTCTTTTGAAAATAACTAATGGAAATAGATCACAGAAGTATTTAGTGTTTACATTTCTTTTGGACCTGGGGTATAGAATTTGGAAACATGGTGAAAAAAATATATTGTTGGTTTTTACTAATAATACTACAACAGGGATGGTAAATAACAAAGTTAATGAAGTAGCCTATTATTAATATACGACTAATATTAACTTTATTTGTCCCACAGGGGAAACTGTTACTAATGATGGAAATAAACTGAAATATTGTAATCAACTGTCATCCATATGTAGCCTATTCATTTTAATAATCTTTATAATAATTCATATGATTTTACATGTGGCCTGAGAAAATCATATCTATTAATTTGGTTTGTGAGATCGGAGATCGCGCTGCGCACATGTACAAACATTCAGGAGGACACAAACTTCTTGAGAATGCTGCCCCGTGACTTTTATTAATAAAATAGATTAAATAGCCTACTGGAGAGACGCACAGACGCAGGTAGGCTAATTCACACAGGCAACTGTCACCCTCTCTTCTCTCTCATCTCTCTTTCGAATAATTACTCACGTAGTATACATGTTTAAATGTTATAATTCAAATAAATGTGATCTTACCGCACTATTTCATCTCTTTCTGATCTGAAGCGGGCAGAATGCGGAGCTAACGAGCTGTAGCTTCGCGTCAGGTGGTTCTTGCCTTCACGTCGTGCATTAAAATCGTTCAATGTACAGCAAGCCGTGCATTATCCCTTATGTATTCACTCTTTAGCAGCAGTTTTTTTTACAGCAATATTTAAATGACACCCTGGTCATTCTTGGTGTACCCAAAATGGTCCCACACTATCGACAGGCATTTCTCTGGTGGAAATAAAGCTTCGCTGTTTGGTTCCTCTGTCGCAGTTAATCTAATGCGTGTAGTAGCCTCCGTGCCTCTGATAAGCACGTCATTTTAAACTGGTGCACCGCTAGTGTAACTTTGTTTTCGTTGTGCGCAAGCTGCAACAATTCCGTCCCGTGTAATAGAAACACTCGGTGTCAGCGGAACCTTTACGATTAATTAACCGTGACGTTTTAAAGCGCGGTTAATCGCGAAACCGGTTAATCGCTGCATCCCTATTACTGAACAAAAGGATCCTTCAATATGTGCTGGTTTTAAAATAGAGCTTATATTTACCACTGTGGTTGGACATATCGAAACTATTGCTTAAAATCAGTCACTATGAAGCAAGAAAAAAAAAAAAAAAAAAAAAAAAACCCCTTTTCACAACCATCAGAAGTCTGGTGTATATTGCAGCCTCTTTTGGCTTGGAACATACTGTCCATTTTGACAAGAAGGGACTGTCTACTAAAGTAACAAATCGGAAATCATATTTTATGACAGCAGCATAAACAGAAAAATAACAATTCACAATAATAACCACAATAGGCCCTTTGCTAAGCTCCACCCTCCATGTTTCTCATTTAGGCAAGCTTTACAGAACATCACATGGAAATGAACTGATTTTGTGAGAGAAATCTAAATGAAGATTTTTCTTACATGTGCTATCCTTATGAAAAAGAAGTTTATTCAAGTGTGCTATTAGTATACTTCTTTCAAACTAAAAAATAGGAAGTATACTTTTATGACTTCTCAAAATTGGCTTTATGTACTTCACATAATATCTTAAAATTACTAGTATCCTTGAGACACATACTAAATAGTTTGGCTCACTTGTGCTCATAGAATCCGTGTTTTCATTGTTATACGGTAGGGGATGCTAGTACACATCTTCTGTACAGAATTTCCAAAAAACTCAAGTGAAGAAGAAACCGAAACAACAGCTGCTTCCACATGTAATCTAATAACATGATCATCAGGCATAAAACAGCATCAAAACTGTAATGTTTTGGAAAAAAAATGTCGACCAATGAAGAGGTAATAATGACTGTCAAGCTTTGGGGTGTTGATCGACTATCTACGCTTTGATTATCATTCTGAATCCAATTCCTAGTATTTTTTTTTCAGCTTTTTGTTCAAAATCTTATTTCTTTATTCTTTTATTTATAAAACGTACCCACATTCAAGAGTTTAAAAAAAGAATGCATGAAGCTAGAATAAAATGTTTTTGTTTACAAGCAGAAACCCTGTTCTTTTGATGTTTTGTATGTTCAGATATTCATGTAACAAAATATATAAATTAATACCTAAATAGGGACATAGTAGTACACTTAAAGTATGTAAAGTTCACTTAAAGAAAACTTACGAGTATACTTGCAGTATAAAACTACTAAACGAGTAGTTTACTGAGACTATACTTCAAAGTGTACTAAAATGCTACTACAAGTATTTAATTAGTAAACTATCAGTAGACCTATAAGTTCACTTTTAGTATAGTTGCAGTACAAACTAAACATTTTGATGTAAACTAGTTGTGTACTCAAAGTTTACTACTGTTATACTTCAAGTATACTTTTATATACTAGAAAGTGGGCCAATTTAGTCCCAAGGAGTAGGGCTTCATGAGAAATCGAATGCTATTGTCATGCGCATCTTGTCAGTAAAGCCGGTTTCTGTAATTAGCGGTAAATCTCCATCACTGCTTTTTTCAGATGGAGCAGCCTTTACTACACAGAGCCATAGTTCACTGACAAGCTATGCAAAATCGCGTTCATAATCACAGACGATTTAATCGAGCGATTATGAGATCGAAGATATCGTTCTGCGATTATGAAAGCTGTTTGTATAGCTTCTCAGTGAACTACGGCTCTGTGTAGTAAATGCTGCTCCATCTGAAAGCACATGAAAATACGACATTTAATAACATGTTTTTACTCCAAACTCACTTCATAACGTCAGTCAAGTGTTTGAAATAAATCCTTCTGTGAGATGATGTGGCTTCTTACACAGAATAAGGCACGCAAAATATTTCATAGTATTCTAAGCAGTGATAAAGGCTATGTCGATTAACATTGCATTATTATATACTTTATTATAATAAAAATAATAATAAGACGAACTCAGGTAAACCATATATTGTCGTAGTCGTGTGTTTGTTAGTCACATGACTCGCGTTGAATTAATGAAAGCAGTTAAATCTTCTGTTTATCCAGCTACCACTATAGGCATTTACTGGGTTTCTTCTGCGAGGCGTATTTGGAGTTTCAGCGCGAGAGCGCCCTCTGGCCTTCGGATGGAGATTTACTGCTGATCACAGGACCGTGCGTCACTGAATGATACGCATAACAATCGCAGCTTCTGCCTAATCGTGATTTTTAGCCCTTGCGATTTAATTTCGATTAATCGTGCAGCCCTACTAAGGAGTATACTATACCATACTACTAGTACACTGATATTTGGATACTTACTACATAAAGTATACTTACAAATATACTTAAACTTTACTTAAGTATACTTAATAAAAC
>JADLZN010004681.1:0-15205 GCA_018155175.1 Sinocyclocheilus anophthalmus
TACACACCAGGAATCACTTGTCGTGTTTATGTCAAGACGGCAGGACAGAAGGAAACTGTGATCAGAGGCTCGAGATCATCGCATGTTTGGTCTGTTAATAGGGAGTCATCAAACAGCAGACACACATGGGGCGACTGGGCCAGTTAATTGAATGGCCACAATTGTGTTGTGACACCGTAAGAAAGTGCTTTTGTACACCACCACCACAGCACGAAGAGAGGCCGCCGGAGCTGTGAAGGTGCGAAGCACATACACTGCCACTGCGGGCGGCAGCGGCGGGTGAGTGTTGGAGCGTATGGAGAGGGGATGAGTGTCATCCGGTCTGTGCAATATGACGAGTTTTTTTCCTGACCTTCTTAATCTACAGCTCGTCCCAGAGCAGAAGAAGATGAAACCAGGCTGCTGGCCAGGATCGACTGGGACCTCGTACCTGGACTTCCCCATCGCATTCCGCGGTGCCGGTCACTCTTCCTGTGCCCTCAACTCGCAGGCCTGCGCACTGCTCGCACACTCCTCCACACAGAGGGGGTGCTCTGAGCTCACACAATACACACACCCCAGGCTCACGCGGGTGCGACAAAGAGGTCCTGCGAATTTGCCCGCTAAGGTACAGGCCCAATTGTTTAAAGTGAAGTAATCTCACAAAACGGCCCTAGGGTGGCTATTTTCACAAAAGAAAAAGTGTTATATTAATAGAAAAATGTCACATTTTTTTTTGCTCAGATGGTGATTCTGGTACTGCATATACTTGCAGTTTTTTTCCCACATAATTTAATGCAGTACAGCCACGACCACTTTGTGGTCAATACTGATTGCTTGTGCGAGCCACACAATAGTTGTAAGATTATGTAATTTATCAAATCGAACTTATCCACCTATTTATTTGATGGTTGCATGATTACCCACACTTCATGTCATTTCACGTGGACCATACTACTGAAAATCAGCCTTAATCAGAGTCACCAATGGTCAGGTTACCGTACTGAGGCCAAGGCTATCTAGAATTACAGCAGCTGCTTTGGGCGTTGTAAACCGTTTGTTTAGCGCAGTTCCAACAAGGGTTTTGGAACACTCTGCCAAATAAAGCCTGTTTAAGGACAACACCAAAAAGGGACCACCATTTCCTCTGCTATAAAAAAACGTACAGTAAAAGGTTAAAATAGTTTATAATAAATGAAATTACACGCGATATTTGTGATTCCTGAGTAAGACAGTCCTTGCTTAGCAGAATTACAGGACAACAGCACAGCAAAGCACTATGCATTAAGTTTAGATTAATTTATTGTAAGTACACTGGCGCTTTAGGAAGACACTCTGTGATTGCAGCACACCTGCAGGAAAAATGAGCAAAACAGACGCTAACTAATCAAGTAGTCTTATCCTAGTCTGATCTAGATGGTTTGATCATTGATCTTTTACCTGGTTTTTGGGGGGGGGGGGGGGGGGGGGGGGGGGGGGGGGGATGATTAGAGTAAGTCTGGAGTTGGTTAACGCTTTTGTGTGTTTGTAAAGGTCTCACAGATGATTGCTGTTGTCCACCCACAACGTCTACAGGACATTAGGAGGAGCCAGTACTGAGGCGTGTCCTGTGACTCCCGAACAGGCTCTGCCTCGCAAAACCGACGAGCAGAAAACGCAGCTTCGCCGAAAGACCAATCGCAGAACAGCGTCTAGTCCTGGCCGATCCAGCCGAGAACCCGTCCTGCTCAAGTGGACAGATCTACAGTGGGGACACTCTCTTCGACTCGGGCGTGGTCTCCGACGTCTCCACCTTCCAAGACACTCACGATCCGGAGCCCCAGCCCTCCTGTAAACCCGACCCCGACAGCCCAAACAGAGAATACACTTTTAAAACGCCCATCAAGAGCAGCCACCCTTCCTCGTCCACACCCAGTAAGCTTCCCGCAGTTCTGGAGCCCTGGAGGATCACTCCCGTCAGGAAGGGAGGCGTGCTGGACTTCAGCCCCATCCGTACACCCAGCGGGCCACAGCTCACCCCGCAACGGCACGAACACACGCCTTTCAGCTTCAACAGCACGCCTTTCAAAGAGCTGCCGCTCTTCAGTTCCCCTCGAGAGCTGCTCACCTGCTCCAGACCCTCTCCGAGACGCTCCACTGCGACCTGCTCCAGAGAGCTGCTGCAAGAGGGCGCCGCCAACCGCTCTCTTACCGAAGGCCTCGTCCTAGATACCATGAATGACAGCCTGAGTAAAATCCTAGTGGATATCAGCTTCCCCAACCTGGAAGATGATGATCTCGGCATGGCAAACATCAGCTGGTCCCAATTTATCCCAGAGCTGAAGTGACTCCCATTCCTTTATCCGAGCTACTCACACTTCCTTCACTGCCTTTGATTCTTATTTACTTGCTATTGATCTCTTAAGTATTTTCTTCATTTCTGTTGCTATTTCACTGCCGGCGACGGTGGCATGAATGGTTTGGTTGGGGGGGGAGGGTACGGCCTTGTATTGCAGAAACTGTTAGTGGACTGAATGGTCTTAGAGTAATATGAAGTTGTGTCACAAGTGGGTAGGATATAAATATGATGGCGTGTGTACAGGTGTGTGAGGAGAAGAGCGTTTGCACCCAACATACATAGTGAAAACACACACAGATTTACCACATATTTAAAGTTACCACGTACCCCAATGGTGACGTAGTTCGTTGTTTTGGAATGATTGTGTGAACACGGCTTGGCGTAGCCCGAGCGACTGACGATAAAAATATTTTTCGAGATAACACACATGGGGTGTAAACTAAACTCAGCAGGATACTTCAATTTGAAAGAGGAGTAGGTATCAACCCAAAAATGACAATTCTGTCATTACTGCAACACGCACGGGTGTACCCACCTGAGTTGTCTTCGGTTTCCACAAGAAGATGTGTGGACAATGAATGTGGTGTGACCAACTGACGACCATTTTACTAGTCTTTGTGACCACTTTACCAACTCTTCTTGTAGAAATTCTCCTTTTATTCCAACAGAATTCAAAGAAATTTAGCACAGTGTGGAGACACAACGTGAGGGCGACTAAATAATCGTCCAGAATTGTCCATTTTCTGGGGGGATGTCCCTAACTTAAACTGGTGGGGGGGCTAAGGCAGTGGGTGCATTTAATGTTTGTGCAACTGACTAAGATCAGACCCCCTATTGCCTATTCACGGATCGGTTGTAATAGTAACATCCATAATGTGTTTCTTCAATGGTTATCAATCATGTTCAACACCGTGTGCAGGCTCTGCTGCTGGTCAGAGCTTTTCTGCATATCATTTGTTTTTGCAATTCGAACGTTTATAGACACTTCTGAATGCTTGTATGATGACAAGAGGAGAGTTTAAAGAGGCGTTACTATGTTGATGTGCATATAGGAGTACAGAATATGAATATGCGCAGAGTTCCTATATGAGCTATATAAACTCACTCCAACATGCGTAGCTGGTTTAATGTCTGATACATGGTATTGGCTTTATTCCCAATGTAAAAACAGCAAGATGTATAAACTTCATCTACAAAAAACTAAACGGGGTGACAGATTTTTTTGCGTTTTACGACATGTGTCCCGGCATTAGAATTTAAGTACTATGTGACTCACTAACTACCGGACGTGATGAATCAGGAAAAAAGCAGTTGATACACAATTGGTTTGCTCCAAAAAGAAGGTCTCAGAGGACACCAATAGATCACACGAGAACAATTGCTCAACAGCAATACTGATTTGGGTGAGCAACAAATGTACAACCATTCAGACACTTTGGCCATTGAGTAACACGTGTCGCCATGTACTAGTTATTTTGAAGTACTTAAGAATTTAAAAGGTTATGGCTACACTTGGCTGTTACATTTGGAACAGCTTGAACCAAACACACACCCGTATTGATCTGACACAACAAGCAGACAGTTTGGGGTTCTCTTCCTCTCGGTACTTGTCGTTTTTGAGTAATAAAGGGGCTACTTTATACAAACACATTTGTGCATTATTCGAAATGGTCCTTAAGGGATAGTTGACCAATGAACAATCGTATCCGCTTCACATTATAACTTTGCATTAGCACTTGCTTGGGTTCATTTTAGGCAAAGCGTTTGTTACTGAGGATGTGGTCAAGTGGAGGGAGACAGAAACAATGCACACAGATCTGTCATTGAAAGTATCACACATCGTTTTACATGTTACACGCACACACTAACTCGAAGATCGTAATGGAAACTTTTGGAATGACAATGGAAAGTGAGTAATTAAGCACACGAATATTCTATTGTATTGAGTAAAGTATCCCTCTTAACCAACAGCCTGACTGCCAGGGAGCATCTTCCTGTCTGTACGATTTGAATACATAACAGCAGAGATATATAAGTACATCTTTGCACTAATTGATAGGGTGCAAGGATGTTGCTAGTCGGATGCTAGGGTTGCGGGTCTAAATATATAATACGCAACCCTCCATAACCATGCCCGAGCTTTTGGTGCCACTAGTTGCAACACTCAGGGTCTGTAGTTTGGTGAGGCTCCATCCGATAACGTGCTGAACGCCTGCTGAGGATCACTTCCAGGAATATCGGCAGATGTAGCTTAAATAATCTGCACAAGAGCACATAGGGGTCACCATTGCGCTTGTCTGACTTTGATTTACCAATGTACTGATGTTTCTATTGGAAGAACACAGGAGGCGTAGAGGAAATAGAAATGCAGGGCGTCAGTCAGTGGATGTAGGTTGTTAAACAACATACACAGAGTTTTTCCAGCTGACGAATCGATCTCCCTACCCAACGACCGAAGACTGAGTGAGGTCCAAACCAATGGTTGTGAAACTTTATACAGTGAGGGACACATGGAAGATTCCTCACGCCTTGTTTCATCAGTACATAAATTTAATATGGCTGTGTAATCCCGACCAACTCTAATATCTATAGAAATAATGTTTAGGCAATGGTAGGATTAGACACCTTTTGTTGTAATTTGCCTATGGTTTACCATTTTGTATCGACTAAAGTTGTACTACATGCCATTGGTGTAAACTATGGTTAGGTAGCAAATACACACGTCGTATGTTTGGTAGCACCCATGTTTAACTGGAGTACCATGTCACTGTTTTGTTGTAAAACCATGGTTAATTTTTGTAAGAGTAATAAATGTATTTTGCATTAACGTTACTCACTGAAGGCTTTTTTCCAGCGTTCGGGTATGTATGACTTCTTGACTGTCAGGTAATACACAGGTACTCCTGATAATGTGAGGGCACAGCTGCCGCCTGTATTCCAGGGGTCTGAATACAAGGACAGGCCCACGATGAAGAAACACACTATGGTAAAGATCACCACAACTGCCAGAGGGACCTGAACACAGTCAACACAATGTTTAATTAATACAGTGACAAATTCCTATTAATAAATCAGTAATGAGCCATTTAAATGGACCTTGAATGGTCTGGGATGATCTGGAAATCTGTAGCGGTGGATGATCATTCCTAATGTGGCCAAGGCTATGAAAAGCCAACGCGAGAAGGATGCAAAGTTGATCAGTTGAAAGATCTCTCCTCTCACCATCATGATGATCACCACAGGATACTGCAAACATCAGAAGAAACGTAAACAGGCATTAAGGAACTGGGAGAAAAGGATGAATGGATGTGATTGTACCAAACATAGCACAGCTGGCGAGTGTTGTTTGTCTGCGATAGTATCATGGATCTCACAAGATAGCTGGTAAGTTACCCTCGTGCGGGTGGGTGGGTGGCGCGGTACAAACAGCTATCCATTCCTGACTCGACAGCAAAACTGATCGCGTCTCACGTTTATATGCCAAGTCTCAAAGCGGAATGTGTCACCAAAATGACAACCACTATTTTGTGAAGACCTTACCCTCAGGCCTCAAGCCATCACATGTAACTTTGTTTTTCTTCAATCGAGCAACATTTGGGGAGAAATTGTAAGCATTACAGCACTTGCCACCATTGGATCCGCGGTCAGTGAATGGTGCCGTCAGAGCAGATTCAACACACTGTGCTAACTACCATCATCCCAGTACCACAATATCCAGCACCTACTCAGTCCATCAATTAACTCATGGAAAGAATGAAGCCTGCTGTTTGTAAAACCAAAACACATAATCCCTCCATAACTTAACGGTGTTTAACTTTAAATCACTGTGCATGGTTGCTAGGTCCAGAAGAGCGCTTCCTCGCAGTGAAAAAGTGCGCTCCCCTTGAGTGTTTGTCTCACTTTTAATAGCCACCCCCACCTTTTTGTTTAGAACTGTTTATGGACTGTTTTGCTTGTATAATGGGTCTAATCTTGTGCATTCTTTTTCTCTCCTGCAGCACGTGACGAGACGCTTTTTTACTAGAGAAGCATCGAAACTCCTACCTTACCCACAGCAATGGTTTGGAAAGAAAAACCGCTCTTGTCGTTAATGATGAATTCCCGTTCCTTTACAAACACACAGCTTGGGCACCTTACAAATGTTACTGATAGTGACTGGAATCCTTAGATTCTTGTGTAATTTTTGTGATGTTTTTTTATCAGCTGTTTTGGACTCTCATTCTGATGGCACCCTTTCACCGCAGAGGATTGCCACCCGGTGTGTGCAAATGATGTCGAAACAAACTCGTTTACATCTTGGATGGCCTGAGTGAGTAAATTTTTAGCAAATGTCCATTTCTGAGTGTACCATTCTTTTAAATTTTAACTGGTCAAAGTTAAAGACTACTACAAATATAAAACATACTTTTAGATGCAAAACATCTTTTGCCTTTGCATTTCTGAGATCCTTACCTGGGTGAACTAAAAAATCCTCCATTAAGTGTTCCAAGGCAGGAAAGAGCGACTAATACTGGGATTGCTGGAGCTACACCCTGCAGAGCCCGACTTGCAAATGTCTGCGGTACATTAAGGAGAGCACAGCCTTGACATTTACTCTCCAAACTAAAGCCTGTAATAATATCTCCAAAGACCACTACTAACCACTGCCACGGCATCTGACATCAGTAACTCATTCGCGGTCATAATGGTGTAGTAAGCCACATTGATCAGCACGTAAAACACGGTAACAGTCACCATAGAGAAAACGATGGCCAGTGGGATGGTTCTAATAGGGATATATGAGAAATTGATCTAAGAGCTTTTATATATTAATAATAATTGGGGAGGAAAAAAACTATTTGGCAATGCAAGAACTTCTGAATACCTGTTTGGATTAATTACCTCTTCAGTTATGAAATTTAAATAAAACCTGTAAGCAAAAAGAAACACTTTTACATTATTTTGGAAATCCCTTCCTTTAGATTTTTATATGTTTGACACTGCTGCTAATACCCACCATCCACCATATGCATAAAGACCTGAATAAAAGGCCAGCGGCAGTTTGGTCAGAGATAAAGAATCTGAGTCAAAGGCATTCCGGAAATTTTCAGTTTTCCCTGAAATAGAAACATTTTAAATATCAAGTCGATTTGCTGCCTCTCGTCTTATAATGTATTCAGGTCCATTTTGACATATAAAAATTCATACATTCCATAAAAAACTGTTATGGAATCAACCTTTGGAAAATGACCAAAACTAGCAAAATGATGAGGAAATGTTTATTCTTTAATAAACAAAAAAAAAAAACAAAAAAAGTCTATACAGAGATAGGAAAATTGTACTTTTTGTGCAATTCAGTATCTGTTTGACCGAGTTTAAAAACTGAGGCTTGTTACAAACTTATGTTTTTAAAACAACAACAACCCAACTTAGCCCTTTTGTATTTCTCACACAGGTTTATGAAAGTAAAATGAATATATGTTTTGTTTGAAAACATTCCAGAGTAATCCTAAATGAATACTGCATTGCAGCAGATAAAACAGCATGTGTCTCTTACCATTGACCAGAGCCATGATGCCCGGGATGATGATCAGAATCAGAGCAAGCATCTTAATGAAGGTCAGCAAGACCTGTGTACGAGCTGCCAACGACACACTCCAGCAGTTCACTGCCGCCACAAACGCTAGGCAGAACAGTTTATAGTTTTACAACATCATTTGTAGTTTTTTGACAGATTTAGATGTTTAGACTAAAGTAATCAATAAAGTAACGTCACTCACTGACTCCCAGCATGCTGACGAGTTTGACCAGCGCTGTAGGAGCAGCACACGGCATGAATAACGGCTCCACTACATACTGGCCAAAAGCCAGAGACACGTATGTGGCCACTGCGGGTCTGAAGTGACATTATGATTGGACTCACTCCGGTTCTGTAAACACAGCAAAATACAAACACTACATGCACACTCACCTGATGAAAATGAACTCAATCCACAGTTGCAGGAAGGCAGGCAGGGGCCCCAGGGTCTCCAACAGGTAAGTGTAATGACCACCTGATTTTCTAAAGCTCGTGCCCAGCTCAGCATAACATAAAGCACCTGAGGAGAACATGCTATATGTCAAAAAATGGATTTAACTTGGATTAAAAGTTATGTTTTGAACACAAAAGAAGATATTTTGAAAAATGATTGATTCTGGTCCCCATTACGTCTATACTATATACAATGGGAATGGCTACTGTCATCTGTTTGGTTACCCTATATCATTCTTCAAAATATTCTTCTTTTGTTTCCTCTATCGATTTAACCAGAAACTCACAAACCTTGAGGGCGAGTAAATGTTGACAGAATTTTCATTTTTGGGTGATTAATGATGGACAGGTGAACGTAATCAGTAACTAAGGAAAGTAACTAAGGCATGTTAAAGGCTAATCTAAAAGAGCAAACATGAAATCAAGATGCAAGAACAAAAATCCAACTAAACAAAACATAACCCTGACAGATACTTTTTTTCCAGGATTCCTTGATAAATAAAAAGAACAGCATTTATTTTAAATAAATCTTTTGTAATATACATATCTTACCGGTCACTTTTGTCAATTAATGGTCCTTGCTAAACAAAAGTAGATTTCTTCTCGTAATTCTGTTTAGCCCAAACATTTGGATATAGTGTAAATAAATCAGCAAAACTGTTTTCAACAATTGACGTTAATAAAAAATCAGCATGATTTCTGAAGATCATGTGACAATGAAGACTGGAGTATGATGCTGAAAATTCAGCTTTGAACACAATAAATGACATGCTACAAGTTAATAAACATAAAAGATCATTAAAATGATTATTATTCCAGTGTACTGTTTTACAGCATTCGCTCAGATAATGCGCCCTTGGTTGAGCTAGAGACTTCTTTCAATCATTAAACATTATTCAAACTTTGACCATTAGTGCATAGCACGCACAGATGTTCCTCACCAAAAGTCGGATAGGACGCCACACAGAGCCCAACCAGCAGTGGACCAATCCCCACTTCCCTACAAAGAACATCAAAAATAAAAAAAAAAAAAAAAAAAAAAAAAAAAAATAAAAAAAAAAAACAAAAAAACAATAAAAAAAAAAAAAAAAAAAAAAAAAACCTAAAACCACAATAAAAGCAAAAAAAAACAGAAAAAAAGAAAAAAAAAAAAAAAAAAAAAAGAAGCAAAAAAAAAAAAAAAAAAACACAAAAATAAAAAAAAAGAAAAAAAAAAAAACAAAGAAAACAAAAATAAAACCCAAAAGAAAAAAAAAAAAAAAAAAAAAAACAAACAAAAAATAAAAAAATAAAAAAAAAAAAAAGCTAAAAATTAAGTCAACAAAAAAAAAAAAAATAAAAAAAACACAGTAAACAAAAAGAACAAAAAAAAAAAAAAAAAAGAAAAAAAAACACAAAACCAAAAAAAAAAAATACAGAAAAACAAACAAAAACAATGAACATACCGAGAAAACAAATAAACTTCACACACAAAGCAATGAATTCATCAACACGCCTTTGGGGGCGATGAAGATGCCGCTGCCCACCACAGTGCCGATGATGAAGGAAATAGACGGCAACAGGCCTATACTCCTCCTGAGATGAACTGCATCGTCTTTCACTGTCTTATCTGTACCTTCATCTGACACTTTATCAGTGGCCGACTCTCTTTTAGAGGCCCTCATCTCTTAGTGGCTGATATAGCTCTTAACAAAGAATATACACACATAATTTGCACCAAAACAAAAATCATAGTACACAAACAAGAAGACATATGAAACTTTTCAGTAGGAGTGATGTTCATCATACACTTAAAAATAAGGTTCTAAAAGAGGGTTTTCATGTCAGTGCCATAGAAGAACCTGGTTCTTTCTGGTTCTTTTTCAGTGAACCGTTCTTAAAAGAACCACTTTTTTCTTAGCAAACTATTTCCACTATAAAGAACCTTTCCCAGCTAACGGACCATTCTCAGAACGTTCTGGCAAGGTTCTCAATGTTTTGAACAAATGTTCTTCCATTAACCTTCTTGAACTGTTTTGTTCAAATTATGTGATATTGATGCTATAGAAGAACCATTTTTGGTTCCAAAAAGAACTTTTTAGTGAACAGTTCTTAAAAGAACCAATTTTTCACTATAAAGAACCGTTTGTCCAATAAAAATTTCCAAGGATGTTTGAGGTTCTTCATGAAACCATTGATGCCAGTAAAGAGCCTTTATTTTCTGGTATTTCTCTAAAAACATTTGCACAACAATGTCATTTATACATTGTTCATGGAACTTTATTTATGAAAAGTTTTAGTTTAATGTCTGTCTGAAGCTTTTTACAATCAAAAGTAATGTTACATAATGTTTGCAAAATGATGACATTCACAACCTTTTCACACAAAAAAAACCTTTTAAAACATTTATAAATCTGGATGCTTTAAATATTCAACATTCAGAAATAATGTTTTCATACCTTAATAAGTACCATTAGCTAAATGTTTCCTTATTTGTTCAATATTATTTGTTAGCTGGGTTTTGAACTAGAAAGTGTCCATGGTGAATTAAGGTTCTTCTGGAACCACAATGCAATACCTAAATAAAATTTGAACCCTTAAGATACGTTATTAATCACCTTTTGGTAAACTCCTAATAGTTCAAACACAAATTGGCAAAAAAATCCCCTTCATTTGTGACCCTGGCCACAAACCAGTCTAACGTTCCATTTTTTTTAAATTGAGATTATCCATCATCGGAAAGCTGAATCAAAAGCTTTCCACTATGTAGGGTTTGTAGACATAGGACAATATTTTGGCAGAGATACAAAACATAACTGAAGCGGAGGGTGCAAAAAAATTCAAATACTGAGAAAATCTCCTTTAAAGTTGTCCAAATGAAGTTAGCAATGCATATTACTAATAAAAATTTAAGTTTTGATATATTTACGTTAGGAAGTTTAAAAAACTCTTCATGGAACATGATCTTTACTTAATATCCTAATGATTTTGGCATAAAATAAAAATCGATAATTTTGACCCTTACAGTGTATTTTTGGCTATTGCTACCAATATACCCCAGCGACTAAACACTGCTTTTGTGCTCCAGGCTCACATTAAGAAAATAGACACCATCAATAATTTTTCTACTCACCATCAGAGGTAGTAAAGTTATAGAAGTTTCCTCTCTATGCAGCTTGTTTTGCAGCTCTGTTCATGCAGAGTAACCCTGGAGACTCACCATCCAGCTCAGAGCTCAGGCCAGGAACAAAGCCACCAGATTCATCAACACCAGCAATTAAAGCCTTTTAGACGGGGAAAGCCATGTGCCATTGTGCTGTGTATGTGTGTAGGTACAGTGTGCGCAGCGGGACGCAGGAATCTACCATGAGGACCTCCTCTTCTTGTTGAAGCAGCTGCAAAGTTCACTTTTCTTCAGCAGCAACATAAAAACAAACAAAAGTTGACTACAGAGAGTGCATAAGAATCCGCACAGGTTACTGAAAGCTCTTTCAGCACATGCTACAGAGTGTTAGTTTGTGTGTGTGAGGGTCAGTCCTCGCTGAAGTTAACTGTTATTGGCCACTATAGGACTAGGGCCACCGAGTTTCTCTCTCTCCTTGTTCTGTGTCTGGCTGTCTACTTCATTTTGTCAGACATCAGACATGTGTGTTAAAGTCTTTTTGGAACCGTGAAGGGTCTCTATTGTGTTTTTCATTTTCTGTTGAACACTATGTGCCATGAAAAGCACAAAGTTTGTTAAAAAATGACAGACATAAACATCTGAGAAGCCATTCCTCAATAGTGAAATGGGAACAGAGTTATAACATCTGCAGCAACATCATGTTTTCGGAACATGTTTACACAGCTGATAATGAACCAAAAAATAAATAACAAAAATGTAGTGCTGAAAAAGTATTACAAAATATTTTAGCATCCTCACTATAATATACAAAACACACAAAAAAGACCACAACATAATTAGAATAACCCCGTAATGTAGAGGCACTCCTCAGACATATAAATCCCGGGCCTTTCATCAGGCTCCAGAGAGAGCTTCAGGTTTGAATCCTTCTTACATGTCTGGGCCCGCACAAATCGAGCACAAGTCTTCATCCACTACTGAGTACCTGACATCAAGCAAGGCAAAAGCGCTTCACCACACTTACTTGACTGTGGTACCTACACCCACAGCCCACGTTGAGCAGCGTGACACTTCTCTATTGGGGACAATATGCTGTTCTGCTGTGTCTCTCTCTAGAGCGTGTTGTCGAGGCGTCCGGGGCTGCAGGTGCAGGTGCGTGGTGTGGCGGTCCAGCCAGGTAAACCATGCCAGTGTGGCTTAGATTAGCTCTACTTTACACACATCACATCTTAAGATAATCAGCTCTTGACTGTTGACTGAGCACGCTCTTAAAGAGACCACAGCTGTGAGGATGTACATTCACGCAAAATACAAATAACACGTATTTCTGTAAACCTGCAAGTCTGAATGTGGGTCTAAATGAACAGATATTTCTATGCGGTTTTCTTGTAGTCTAACTATAAATGAAAGGCGCAGGTCTCTGCTCTTTTGTAGGCTTCAGGATTTAGGGCTCTGAAGTCTGAGGTAAATATCAGCAGCCTAAACAGATAAAGAGACTCGTTCCCTCGTCCTAAACTGATAAAGAGGTGGACATGTCTCTGTTCAGCATCAGACTCAAACCAGGAACATCTATCTAATCACTTATCTGATGAGCTCATATCCTTTCAGACACACACACACGTTTACCTACCTATATAAGTGAGGACATGGCATAGAATTCTATTGTTTTTGTGTAATCAAGTTAATTTAAATGACTGCAAACTAGTTTTGTTAAAAGTTGATACTAAAAATAAAAGGTAATGATAGCAAAATATCAAAGGACATGTATCTGTGAGGTATTAAGGTCACAGAGCTGATGTAACAAATAATAATAACTTCCTAATTATTAATACCTGGGTTATTATTCATGAAATACTTGCTACATGACACTGTGCAATTTGTGAATATGTCTTTTCCTAAATAAAATAAATGAGTGAATGTATTAGTTTTTGCTGTGGTATTGTAGTTGAATTAAAGAGTTGTGAAATTTTAATACTTAAATTTTATCGTGAAAATTGTTTTTCAAATACAATCCTCTGTACGTTTTTGGATATTTTTGAGATTTAAAATAAATTTTGTATAGTACAACTAAACACTGACCCACACACACACTGACCCAGTGCACTGCCCCCTGGTGGCAGGATTATGACCTGATGGCCGACAAACCCCAGACAGACACATGGGTTACAAGGACATAATGAGCCTAAATATCAGCTAAGTTTGGGTGGAAGTGGAATGTCTGAAGATCAAGAGAGCTATTAAAAGCTACAAGTTACAGGATGCCGCCTGAACATGTGGGTCATGGGAGGATACAAGATCACATGACTGTAAGCTCAGAGATATCAAACCAAATGCGGCTTTTATTTTATACCACTAGCTGCAGAATATGCTTTTTAAAACAGAGATGTGAGGCCATAAAATCTCAGCGCTGAGGAAATACAAAAAAGAACAGAGATTTTCTCCATAACAAAGAGCAGTGGCCACATGAAAGACCTACATCAAACTATACTCTTATTCTTTACAGAGCTTTAGCGGGCCTTTTATCCCAAGGCATGTCCAACTACACAGGGTCTTCACTGCCAGGTTGTGACCTTGCATTAGAGGCAGGGGGTTCAAAGAGAGTAGGCAAAAAAGGAGGGGGAAACAACCCAGAACAAATGCACACAAAAAGCCCAATGTGGCGTTGGTGACCTGCATCAGCTTGCATGGCCTGTAGATGGCTGTCTAGTCAAAAATGCAGGATGTATCTTCTGAATGGTGGAGCTCCAGTCAAGCTGACATCTCTGAGCTTTGGGCACTAGTCCTGTGTCCTTGTCGCCACAGTGGATCATAACCTTCTTCTCACTTCTCTCCTGGTGCTCGTTTCCTCGCTAAGTGCAACTTCTGCCCGAGCGAGGGTGCCTGAGCGATCTATCAAGAGCAAATGACAATCTTTTTTGTCATTCACAGCCAGTGTTCTCGCATGCAAAAGGGCCCGAAGGAAGGCGAGCGCTCCCTGCTGCTTTCTCTCCTTGCCTCTTTTCCTTTCTCTCTCTCTCCGATCATCTCTTCTGGGCTGAACATCGGCGCCCCGGTGCAGGCAGTGTCACATCAAACAGTCGTGCCAGTGACAAGGGTGTTTAAAAAAAGCCTGGCTATTTACACATATAGGCTGCAGCTCCAGGCTCTCCACCAAGTATATATCTCCCACAAGATGCAGTTACTTGCCCAAAGTCATGGGGCCGTCCATCCGCCTCTGATTCTTTTTCTCCCTCTGTGGCTGTCAGGAGGGCCAGGTTCCTTCAGCACAGGTGCCCACACAGCTGCCTGACAGCATGGCTGCCGCTGCGCCAGACACACATGCAAACTGCAGAACACGCGCCTGCCACGCTCATAGCAGCGAGCAAAGCACCCTACCTACATCTGCTTGCAGACATTCCTAAAAACACTAGCCAGGCATCATATGGTAAAACTGAAGAAATGTCTTGGGCTGAAAGTGTGATACATTTAGTACGATAATCCAATGATTTAATTAAATAAATATATAAAATAAATATATACACTTCACATTTCACAGTGAAATGCAGCACTGTGTTCATTTACACGTGAGCAGCTCATAATGATTCTCACAGTGGCTCGATTTGCAGTAAATACAGCAACACACCAGGGTTATTCCACTAAAACCATAAACAACACATTTTAGTAGGGGTGTCCCTGACTAAGGATTTACATACTCGAATCTGAATTTTCGAATCAAGCCGATAGTCGACTGATAGTCGAATCATATGTTTTGGGGTGGGGCAAAATACATTACCAA